>CM039139.1:16150722-16208187 GCA_022036555.1 Microstegium vimineum
TCAAAATCCATGGGCGACTTTGATGCCCTGTCACGGTGGCTTCTCTTTTGCGTTGGCAGTAGCCAATTGGTCATGCAAGAAGCTAGAGCGAAGAGGAACTTCCAGAAAACCAATCACCTTTCTCTAATGACCGACATATAGTGAGAATGAGATGGAGAAACATGGTACTTTTTTTACTTCTCTCCGATTTAGAGTTTCTTTGCCATACTTCCGGTTTACAGATTTTTATAGCTCTTGCCATGGGGCCGTTGTCCATGTTTTACCACCGATAGTCTGCCACGGGGTTACCCGAGACAGTTGTTCGTGCCTCGGCGAATAGTGAAACCTTGGTGGTTGGACACGTAGGGACACACGATTTATACCGATTCAGGCCCTCGACTTAGTCGAGTAATAACCTTACGTTCAGTTGGGTCGCTTATTATTGCTCTGATCGTGTTTATACAAGCTCTCGTATGTCACTCTGCGCGTCGGGTGTGATGTTGTACTTCGTGTGTTTTTCGGGTGGTACCCTTATCGACCCTTTATAGTCCAGGGACCGATGGAGGGATGCTTCTAATCTTACTCGGTTACAAACTTAGAGTCCTAAGCAATGTTTTAAATAGCGAGCTAAGGCCAAGGTGTTTAGCGTTTTATAAACCGTAATTAGCGGACTTGAGCGGCAAAATTGTGCATGAACGCAAATAGCAGCACAATTTTTTTCAAGCTATTTCGGGCTATAGCGGCAAAAATAGCGGGCTATTTTTTTCCTTGGTCCTAAGCTACGCTTCGGTCCTGTCGTTGTGTCTGAGTAGAATCCGAGCTTCTATGCTTGCCTTCCTTCTTGGGCCGTGTGATTCAAGGCCCAAAATTCCGGTAGTCAGGTCAATGGGTACCTTATAGAATAACCCATCGATAGTCGTGCCAAAAGATTGTCTAAAAAACAAAACCTTACAAAGAGTTCGAATGAGTCGGAGGCGTTTTTGTACTGAAGAGATCTAGACGTATAAAAACGTGGCTTCACTGGGCTCTTCACAAACTTCATACAAATTATTACAACATTGTCATTAGAGCCTTTTTTGCCAATGTTTTTCAAAATGGTTTGAGCTGCAATAGTGAATCTACTCCACAAGAGGAGATGTGGCCTTGTCAATAATTGAACGGTTAAGCTTCTACCAATTTCTTGAAAAGAAGGAGATAAAAAATATTGCATCAAATCCTCTTTCTTCTCCTATACCGCTATTTTCTATCAATCTACTAAAATCTTCCTATCTCGCTCAAAGAAAGGGGAGACTATTTTAATTCCCCTTCGAAATATAGTTTTCTCTCTGCCACTCAATCCGCCACCGCCAGCTTGCAAGTCCAGCATTCCGTTGTTAGAATTAGCATGTCATCCAAGGTGCCACGAGCACAGAGGGTGGTGACTTAATTAAGAGATATGGCTTTGGCAAGCCACACAGGCCTTGCCACACCAATCCCTGCACAAGTTGTTGTGCTTCCATTGAGCAACAAGAGCAACATCAATTATCGTGGGAGAAAGAAGAGAGAGATGGTAGATGAAACAAACACTAGATAGATAAGGAGACTAGGAGAGAAGATAAACAGTGATGGACAATTTCTCCCACTTACACACGAGGCACATGTGTCATCAGGCCCTATTTTGGATCTCATGGTCTAAAGATTAGTTAGCTAAGTTAAGTGCAATATTTTATACCATTTTAGCTCACTTGTGTGGCCTATTATACTTTTTGTAAGGTTAGATAAACATTTGACATCATTTTATACCATGTGTCTGGAGCCTCTACAGTTAAAGTAGTCCAAAGTTTAGCGCTTAAGTTTTTAGACCGTGGAATCCAAACGTGGTCAAAGACTACCTTTTATTTCTCAAATCAATATGCTAGGGCAACCATTGCCTGAAGTCATGCATTATATTTTCTCAATGCCCTACAAAAAATTAGAGGAAAGAAACTCTGGTGAGTTGCTCCACAATTGCATAAACGTTTCTTTCGGTTGCTGAATGCCTTGTTCATCAGTTGGTTGGGACTTGGGACTACACAGAGTTTACCATCCTGGGGACCGAGGCTTTGTTTAGATCCAAAAACTTTTAGAAAAACGGCGTTGTAGCACTTTCGTTTGTATTGGACAATTATTGTCCACTCCAAAGATTCGTCTTACAAATTACAGATAAACTGTGCAATTATGTATTTTTTTCCTATATTTATTGTTCCATGCATATGTTTAAAGATTCGATATGATAGGAAATTTTGTAAAGTTTGGAATTTTGAAGTCATGTAAACAAGGGCTGAATCAGGTACTTCACTTCACGGTAGCCATGGGGTACGGAATGAACGATTGAATGAATATATGAATCCTACGCCTAGATGATATATTGCCAGATTGCAACATTTGTTTAATATATACAGTTGCACATTAGTATTCTTTTGTAACAAGTAGACCATGCTCGATTAATCAACCAGCCAAGTAGGTTGCCAAGTGCCAGGAGAACTCACATGATTCGCCCATCATGCCCGTGCACTCTGCCCTGGACTGCTGGCTGTGGTGCCAGCATCTCATGCTAGTAGCACCTGCACTTGTTGGCCTCTCGACCGGCCGTGTGTTGCACTTGCACAGGCCGAGCCGAGCAGTTCAGTCCCGTCACATGCAGCGCTTGTCAGTTGTCAGTTGTCACGCACACATCTCGAACTCAAAGGATCCGATCCCTCAACCGCAGGTAAACCTTGACCAATCATGACGTGTGCAGTCATTGAGCGATCGTCTGACGGCTGCGCCTCCCTCTCCCTGGCGGGCGCCGTGTGACCCACCTTGTGGCCGCGCCTTGCACCCAGCCCCCACCAGGCCCCAGGTGTTGGAAGGCGACGGGCCACGGCCATGCTTACACGGCTTCAGCAGTGACAAATCACATAATCATATTTGATAATCTGCGAGGTCCAAACCGTAACGCCCATCATTTTCTACGCATACAAACTGATTTTTCCATTATAGCAACGCATTGGCTGGCGCGTGATGGATTTTTTGCTAGCTAACCGAAAATATTATTTCCTCTATCCTAAATTAAATCCTAAATTAAATTATAAGACGTTTTGATATTTCTATATTCATAGTATTTGTTATGTATTTAGACATAACATATAGCTAGGTACATAGCAAAAGTTAGAAATCTAAAAAAACCAAAACATTTTATAATTTGAAATGGAGGGAATACTAGTCATGAACACGAGACTTAACATAGCTATTCACATGAGATACAACTACCAGCTATTTTCAAGATCAAAGAATAAGGAGCTGTTTATTAGATTCAGGCAACTAATTGTTAGAGGAAACCAGCTAACAGTTCTTTTATTAGCGGACTTTTCAGGAAACCAGCTAATTGTTAGGAAACCAGCTTAGCTCCGTTTGGATCCGGCAACTAGGTAATAGTTAGTAGTACCAGTTAATAATTTTCATCAGCTATTAATAATTTATTTAGTACCTGCCAAAAAAATATTAGCTAAATGATTTATTTTGAGTTATTAGTTAGACTATAAGTTCAGGCATTTAGATCCATAAGATTATTTTTAATAGCTAACAATTAGCTTAGAGTATCTCCAGCAATAGCTCCTACTTGGTTCCCTATTTTAGATTTAAGAGTAGTGGAGGTCAAACAAATCAACTCCACCTACTACATCCCATATTTCTGTTGTCCCCCTACTTTTCTCTTTTCACCCCCTACATTTGTTGGCCCCCTGCTTTACCCCTATATTTTTTTCCTTTCTCTGTTTTTTTTATAAAGATGATAGGTGGTCCTCAATTGTCAATGTCTATTCAATAATTTGAGGGGTCTAATTTGAAAGCTACTGTTGGAGTATGAACATCAAATTTAAGACCTAAGAAATAAGAAAAACCTTTAAATAAAAAAATATGGGCTTTGATTTAAGGACCTTGCTGGAGATGCCCAAACAAAACCTAACTCATACAATCGAAAGAATCATGCATGCACATGTTTATAAGCAACCAAATGAGATATAATGATGTTAATAATTTTCATGAGATGATTTAGGGCAAATGGTCGTTTCAGGTTATGTATTTTTTTATATTTCATAGGTGTTCTCAATCAATATAATAAGTTCGGCCACTTGAGCTGGTTGCATTATCAAATATAATAATTGCTCTAAATTTTAGCTTCATCTCAGGAAGTCATGACATAGACTAGTACTTTGACTCGCATGAAAGGAGAAAATAGGTATCCATCACTATCCTAAGGCAAGGGTCCTCAAGATAGAGCTTCACCTGTTTCTCTAATTGGAGAGTAATAGAATTGCTAGCGATAGTTAAGTCGTTTTCGTTGCGTCAATAAGATAGGGTGATCTTAAAATATGGAACAAATATGGTCACTCAAATTTCGACTAAAATAGATGCCTCTGGGCAAGAAACAAATGATAAAAAAAACACAGTATTGATGGACCAAAGTCCAAAGGTTCAATGCAATCAGGTGTTGATATGAGCACCTATTTGGTTTCATAATAGAGTTTTCAAAATTTTATAAAACATTGTAAAATAAAAAGTGTGCCTATGTTTATTTACATTACAATCGGACCAAACCTTAGAACTCATTTATAAGACTAGCACTTCAAGAAATTTTAACTTTTCAATTTCGAGTTACAAGGAAGTTTGCGTGTACAGGTGTAATCACTTTGTACGGAGGTCATCCCTGACGTGAGCTCGTCTCTATAAATACTGTACCTGCACACGGTTTTTTTCCTCGTCTTTTTGTCTTCCGCAACTGCCCCACCCCGCCCGCCTAGTCCGTCATCTTGGTCACCGACGACCACGCCGCCAGCCGCCCATCCCACAATTCCTTCTCTAGTCTCCGCCCTTCCCTAATCCTAGTCACCTACATACCTACATCTTCGGCGACTCCTCGTCCCCGCTGCGACTTCTCACAACTATCTGCCATCCGCTGCCCGCTTGGTGGCCCCATGCCTCGTTCGCTGCCGTTCAACTCGTCCCCACCGCCGGGCCCCTCGTCCATCATCCCCGCCTCCGGTGACCCCGCCGTCGCCCGACCCCACCCTTCTAATTTGTACAGGTGAGTTCAAATTTCAAATTCCAAAACTCCGCCTTCATAAATCAACCTCCTAGGAATGACAAGCACAAAAGGAAACTTCAAGCACTCCTCACCAACTTCAGCTGAGGCAATCCAGCAAGAGTCCTGATCGGTAGAAAGTCGCAAAATATGGAAAGCTCATTACCAAGTATGGGAGCTTCAAAAAAATGGAAGGAAATCAAAACAAAATCAATGCGAGCCGTTTTTAAAAGGGAAGCACCCGGTAGCGGCCAGCTAAGCGCGCACGCAGACGCAGCCATCTCGAGAGAGAGAGAAAAGGGCGCCGCGGACCGGCCCGCCCCGCCGCAAGTGGAAAGCAAGCGGGAGACAGGGAGGAGAGAGAAGTTGAGAACGCGCAGCGCAGCCAGGCCGCAGCAGCCCTGTCGCCAGCGGCGTCATTAGCAGTAGTAGTAACTAGTAATCGCGTGATTTACTGGCTTTATTAATCACGCTTAGCGATTTAGTCTCCTCCTCCCCGCCCCACCCCTTCCTCCCTCCCTCCCTCGCTGTTCCCTTTCCCCGCCCGTGCCTGCGGCTTCTGTCTCTGAATCAGCGGCGGCTCCCGAGGCGCGGCCTGGCGAGCGGCTAGGCGCCGGATCTACGGCGGCGATGGAGGTGTGATTTGGACGGGAGGGAGCGAGGTGAGGTCTCCGTTTTCTCGATATAGGAGATGGCGGCGGCAGAGGCGCGGGGAGGGGAGTTCCCCGTGGGGATGAAGGTGCTGGTTGTGGACGACGACCCGACGTGCCTCCTCGTGCTCAAGAGGATGCTCGCCGAGTGCAGATACGACGGTGAGCAACTGCCCCGCTCCTCTCCTTCTCCCCTCGGTTCGGTTCGGTTGCTTTGGCGTGCCTCGGCGTTTACTGGGCGCGAGGCGATTGATTGCTTCGTGTTCCTATTTGTTATAATACTATATGTTTGCTTCTGTTTCATGCCTTGCTACGGGTTTATCTGTTTGTAGTCCGGTAAGGCGCCGCTTTATGCGATTCACACGCTCCTCCCTTAAATTGTGGGGAATTTTGAGGTGTTCCGTTATCATTCCAACTATCTAAGAAACCTTTAGTATTCTAACGGGTGTTTTATGTAAATTCTAACGCGTATGTATTTGGGCGTAGTATGATTGATTGTATATATTTGCTTAGGAAGATCTGAGTGGATGCGTTATATGTGGGAAATCTGTGTACGTGCCTAGCTACTGCTGCTACTTGCTACTCGGAGTGCTTATGCATTTATCAAAGTATCAAGATTAAATTTCGAGTATTTGCCACAGCTAAATTTGGATTCCACCACTATTGTACTATGTATATATGTGCTGTATGGGTGATGCACCTGTCAATACCTCGCACGTCCTGATAATCCTATATCAGGCCTATGTTTAAATGAAAATACTCTTTGGATGCAGACATGCTGTGTTGCATTTAGTATAGGAATATCCATGTATATGAAACCCATAATTCCTTGAAATGTTTGTTTCTTGTGATTCTGTTGTGGCCGCTAGCACCACATGCATGCACAGGAAAAATGAGTGGGGGGTGCCAGGTTTAAATTTGTTTTGCAGGGATTGGTGATATCGTATCTTTCTATTTTCATTTCCTGATGTGTTTGTCGTCTCCTGGACATATCCTTGTGCAGCTTGCTTTAGAAGCTAACTAAAACTGTTGAGTCCATTATTTTGATGCTGCTGCTATTTTGGTAGATCTAAGAAAGTGCAAAAATACTAGACATAGGGATAGGTCCCTAAATCTTAATCAAATGCAAAGCATATGAAATTACTGAACATGCTTTTCTTAGCCATTGTTGCTCATATTGATACCTGTCAGCTGGGTATGCATGACTAAGCCACAACAAGCATCAGGAAGTGATATGTTTTTCCCCAACTAAGTTGGAATTTAAATATAGAATCCAATTCTTGTTGTTACTAGTGTGGTTTTGAATTTGTATTTTTTTCTATTCCTGTTGCTCCATGACACAATTTTGCATGTGATGGGTTTTATGTGTTTTCTTTTAGATCCACATTTCGGGAACTTTTTTCTATTTCCCAGGGACAGAATCTAGCTAGATTAGCTTGTTCTTGAATAATACGGATGTGCCATCTCAAATTTTGCTTGATTCTCGTTGAATTTAACTTGTATATGTTCTTTAAAGTTTAAACCTTGCTGACCTTTTCTTCTTTTGGTTTACAGTGACAACATGTCCTCAGGCTACAAGAGCATTAACTATGTTGCGAGAGAATAGGCGTGGCTTTGATGTTATAATAAGTGATGTCCACATGCCTGATATGGATGGATTCAGGCTACTTGAACTTGTAGGCCTTGAGATGGACCTTCCAGTTATCAGTGAGTATATATTTCTTCCTGTTTTTCTGTAACATGTGATGTTGGAACACATCACTAATAATTGTTGATGAAACTTGCAGTGATGTCGGCTGATTCAAGAACGGATATTGTAATGAAGGGAATTAAGCATGGAGCATGTGACTATTTAATAAAACCTGTCAGAATGGAGGAGTTGAAAAACATCTGGCAGCATGTTGTTAGGAAAAAATTTCATGAAAACAAGGATCATGAGCATTCTGGTAGCCTAGATGATACCGATCGTAACAGAGCAACCAATAATGATAATGAATACGCTTCCTCTGCAAATGATGGAGGTGATGGCAGCTGGAAATCTCAGAAAAAGAAAAGAGAGAAAGAAGATGATGAAACCGACCTAGAAAATGGCGATCCTTCTTCTACATCAAAGAAACCAAGAGTTGTTTGGTCAGTTGAGCTTCATCAACAATTTGTGAATGCAGTCAACCACCTCGGAATAGACAGTAAGATTTTGCTACTTGTATTTGTTGTTCTTACTTTTATTTACAGGAATTTGCTGTAAATTCATATTGCCAGTTATGTGCCTTGATTGATTACTGTCAAAAACCTGAACCTTAGAACAAAGTCATCTCTTCTCCATCATGCTTATATTTGTTTTATATTTTCTGCAGAAGCTGTTCCAAAGAAAATTTTGGAATTGATGAATGTCCCTGGCTTAACCAGGGAAAATGTTGCCAGCCATTTGCAGGTTTGGTTTCCAGCTTCTGATCACATTACCTGTTTTAGTACCACCTTTGTCTTTATTGTACATGATTTTGCCGCTTATGCACCTGTACATTTTACACCTCATTATTCTACCTAAATTTAATCTGGATTTTTTTGAAACTTTAATCTGGACATGTTAGTGATATAAATAGATTGCTTCCTGCCAGAGTGAACCCAGATTTGAGCGCCTTATGCTTTTATTGTTAACATTTATTATTTCATTGTACAATGCAATGTAATTGCACCAAACGGTCATACTATTCATTGTTTGACTGAAAACATTGTGAAAACATGTTACTAAAAAGTTGACTTGCCCAGTTCTCCATGGTGCATATCACAAAAACAAACAGCTTTTGGCACTATTTTTCATAAATATTTAACTGTAGACTTTGGTCTGAAACTGATTAGATGAGGTTCATCTATCCTCTTTTTATTAAGCATTTTGAATCTACCCTATCACCCTATGTAATACCATTAAGTTTACTAGTTTCTATTGGCTGTTGTTGAGCTCCAAATCCAACCAATATTTAATAACCTCATAGCCTAAGACATCAATGGTGATAAGAAGAATTTTTTTCTATGTGCAGAAATTCAGACTCTACCTGAAGAGAATTGCTCAGCATCATGCAGGAATACCCCATCCATTTGTTGCGCCTGCTTCTAGTGCTAAAGTTGCTCCGTTAGGAGGACTGGAATTCCAAGCTTTGGCTGCTTCTGGTCAGATCCCTCCTCAAGCTCTGGCTGCTTTGCAGGATGAACTCCTTGGTCGACCTACAAGCAGTTTGGCATTGCCTGGAAGGGACCAATCATCTTTGCGACTGGCTGTGATCAAAGGCAACAAGCCCCATGGAGAGAGAGAAATAGCATTTGGTCAACCCATATACAAGTGTCAGAATAACACATATGGTGCATTACCTCAAAGCAACCCAGCAGTTGGAGGATTGCCATCTTTTGCAGCTTGGCCCAATAACAAACTTGGTATGACTGATTCACCAAGCACATTGGGAAATGTGGGCAATTCTCATAATAGCAATATGTTATTGCATGAACTGCAGCAACAGACAGACACCTTGCTGTCAGGAACCCTTCACAATATTGATGTCAAACCTTCTGGTGTAGTTATGCCATCTCAGTCGTCAAATGCATTCTCATCTAGTGAGGGTATCTCACCTAATCAAAATCCCTTGATTATACCATCTCAATCCTCAAGTTTTCTGGCATCAATTCCTCCATCCATGAAACATGAACCTCTTCTTAGATCACCTTCACCGTCAACCAGTATGTTGGTTGGGCTTGATATGGTTAATCAAGCTTCAACAAGTCAGCCTTTGATTAGTAGCCATGGAGCAAATCTTCATGGTCTCTTGAACCGCAGCTCAAATGCAATGCCTTCACCAGGAATTAGTAATTTTGAAAGTGGGAATATTCCTTATGTGGTTAATCAGAATGCTATGGGAGTTAGCTCAAGACCACCAGGTGTTCTGAAGACTGAGAGCACTGACTCGCTGAGTCGTAGTTATGGCTATATTGGTGGCAGCACCAGTGTGGACTCTGGCTTGCTCTCTTCTCAGTCTAAAAATCCGCAGTATGGTTTACTGCAGAGTCAAAATGATATTAGCGGCAGCTGGTTGCCTTCACAAGATTTTGATAGTTTTGGAAATTCTCTTGGGCAAGGCCACCCTGGTTCCACTTCATCTAACTTCCAGAGTTCTGCCCTTGGCAAGTTGCCTGACCAAGGGCGAGGGAGGAATCATGGGTTTGTTGGGAAAGGCACTTGCATTCCAAGCCGCTTTGCAGTGGATGAGGTTGAATCTCCAACTAACAACTTGAGCCACAGCATTGGAAACAGTGGAGACATAGTGAACCCCGACATATTCGGATTTAGTGGACAGATGTGAAACTTTCTTGAATTTGTAAGTAGGTGAGCACACTTTCCAAATCTTTCTTCCAGATGTTATTTCTTCTATTAATATTCTTATTAATTCATCCTTTGTGTTGTATTTAACTTCTCCAAATCCTTGTCAGTATTATCTTGTTCAAGTGTATTAACATTGTCAAATTGTTAAGTTATTATGCAGGCTTCAGTTATATTTCTATATCCATACTGCGTTTGTAATTGCTATCGTTGTTCTGTCTTATAGTTTGCGAAGATCATATTTATTGTTCTTGGTGATTTTTTGAAAAGTTCATTTTTCCCCTTTCCTATCGTGAACAACCTTTTGAATTTGATGCAATAATGCCAAACATGATTGTCCTTATTAGTTCTGCTCCCAACTCCTAACAAAATTATTTTGCTTGATGCAGGGTTGATCAGTGAGCACTGGAAACAAATTTAGTGGCTTGATGAATGGTTGCTCGTATTTTCGTTTCTTCCTTTTTCTTCTGTAATTGGTTTATAAAGGGAATAATCTATGTGACAGCATGTGGAATCTTGCTTTATAGAAGTTTGTTCAGTTTAAAGGACTTAAAATTAATCGTTCCTTGTCATATAGCTCCTTTCCTTTGTTCTCTTTTCCTGTAATTACCATTTGTAGCATAATTTTTATGACGTCGTAATTCAGCCTAGCCGATTTATCCCCACCATATTATCTCTACTTGGCACTTGGCATGAAACCATTCATGTCTCAGCTATGTCAGCTACTCCTGTTCGCTCCTGTTTGAAGGCTGAACAGATAGGCACCGATTGCACTAGGATGAAACATGAGCCGTAACTGAAATACCAAATTCTAGACGTATATATGTGTATGATTATATTTGAATTAAAACAATTCAACAGCATGTTTTTACAGTACAATAAATATTTGGATGAAACATCAGCCTTAACTGAAATACCAAATTCTAGAAGTATATACATGTATGATTTTAATTACCTTTAGACAATTCAACAACATGTTTTTACAGCACAAATAAATCTTTGGTATTTGGCATTTGGAATGCTTATATACAGAATATGTCCATTGGTTAGCCAGGCAAGTATGTATTCTTGAGAATTTGCTAGTCTGTTCTTGGCCCGGCAAGTAGCGCCTGGTTCAAGCCCTTGGCTCCTGCTGCATGGACAACTAAACTTGCTTCACAGTCGCAGTCCTGATCACCCCCCGCCGCCTGCAGAGCGGCCGTCTGCGCGTGCTGTCTGTCCGCGGGGTAAGTCCAGTACAGCGCGGTGTAGGTGAGGCAACAGACGGTGAACGGCACGGCTATCTCTGCGAAGATCGCCTTGCCGAGAGCGGCGGCGTTCTCCCTGTCAGCCACCACGCTCGTGCCGGACGCGGCCGGTTGGTACCCGAAGACGCGCTCCGCCAGGATGCCCACGAGGGGCGGCGCGAACGAGGCGAACACCGTCTCGAAGCACCTGTCCAACGCGTACACCGTCGTTCTCGCCTTCTCCGGCACGATCTCCGCGAAAATCGGGCTGCAAAAGAACTACACAGTGAGCGAGTTGCTAGACGGAGGGAAAAACCCTTCTACCGTGGGCAGGGCAGGGCTGCCGGTGGTGTCGCTTTCTCACTTGTTTGTGGCGGCGGGGCACCAGGGCGAGACGATGCCGAAGATGAAGAACGCGGCGGCGTACGCGGCCCCCGCGGAGGGGTTGTCGGGGAGCCCGAGCAGCATGACGGCGGCGAGCGGGACGCTCGACGCGGTGCACACCTGCGCAATCGCGATCCTGCCCGTGTTGGGGAACCGCCGCGCCACTGGGTCCCCAACGAAGCCCGCGAACAGCGCGCCGAGCGCGTTGGCGAAGCTGTTCAGGTTGGTGATCACGGTCGTCTGCCAGTGCGTGAACCCGACGAGTTCCAGCCACATGGCGGCGAAGCCGAGCGCCGACCACGGCACCGACCCAGCCACGCCCTGCGCCACGATGAGCTGGAACGTCGGCACCTTCACCACATCCTTGGCTTCTCGGGCGAGCTGGGCCAGCGTGGCCGCGGCCGTGGCCTTCACGCTGACGGGGCGGGGATCGGCGCCAAGCAGCCACGTTAGGGCGGCGATCGAGGCGCTGACCAAGGAGAGGGCGTAGAACGCCAGCCTCCAGCCTGGGACGCCGAGGAAGCTCGTGGCCGCTAGCAGCACGCCGAGGGTGTTCCCCGCGACCTGGCCCATGCCTTGCGCCATCGCCACCCACCCGAACACCGTGCCACGCGTGCCGTCGTCGCTGTAGTCGGCCACCAGGGAGTAGATCGCCGGCACAACGAGCGCCAGCCCGACGCCGTTGAATCCCCTGGCCAACGCCATCTGCGACATATATATACGTGCAGGAATCGCTAAAGCCGAAAGGAAAAAAAAAAGGGGGAACTGTTTGGAATGCTCCCTTTGTCAGTGTGCAGTGGCCAGTGGGTGGGGAAACGACACCAAGCTACTCGTGCAAGTCACTGACCTGGAGAAACGTGCCCGAGGCGCCGACGAGCAGTGTGGCCACGGCCCAGAGGAATGCTCCGGCGGCGACGACGCGCGCGCGGTCGTAGCGCTTTGCGGCGCACGTCGCGAGCGGGTAGCACACGGCCTGCACGAGCGCGCGGCACAGCGTGAGGGAGCCCAGCGCGGTCGGCGACGCACCCAGAGCCTCGCCTACTTCCTTGTACACTGCGGGAAGCAGCGCCTCGTCCGCACGCTCCAGCAGCGCTGCCGCGGTCACCAGAGCCAGCGTCCATTGCCGCCTGCGCCGCTGCTCCTTGCTGCTCCCCATTTCCTGCACAAAACACTCGCGTGCCAACGTACGCAAACGGAAGCAAGGGTTCGTTTATACATATATAGCTCCAATATGGGGGCACCGTTTTTCTTCTTTCTTTGCTCGAACGTATTTTTTTTAGGAAAGTACGCGCAAGCATTGACCTAACATTTCTTATGCGATTAACAATGCTTGCAAGGAAGTGTTTGGTTAATGTATTTGCGTGATAGCTATGCCATGAGACGCGACTTTCACGAGCGAAAGCTTGGGTTTCGACCGACATTGTAGAAGCGACGACATAGCCTTGTGACCATGTCCTGATGTCCAAGATTGAACTTCTCTGGTTGGTAGCCAATGCCCGGGGTCTGCAGATTGCAAAGGTAAATCCTCAGCTGTCACTGTCCTTTTGCGTTTTCGTTATTTTGTCCCAAAAGACAGGGTTTGATTTGTTAGTAAGGCATATAGTCAGCCGCTGAGCTACTCACCCAGTGCTAATTGACGGCAGATAAAGAATGGCGGTTCTTTTGTTAGACAGACAGCGTCCAGCAGTTCACACGTTCAAAACTTTTTGTTTCACCGACTAAAGTCCTAGTTTGATTGTTTCATGGCAGAAGCAATTACCAGAGCGATTGAGCATCATATGAAGTAAGGTTGTGAGAAAACTGGCATGGAATTTAGAAAACCAGCTGATTCTTGAATCTTCAGAGAACAGACTAAATATCAGTATGGCTCCCAACAAAAGAAACAAAAAAAAAACCATGGGCATCCGCTGGAAGAAGTATGGGGAATTCTGCTGTCGCAATTGGCACGATTTTCTCTTAAACATTGGGATTGGATCTGTTAATCAGGTAGGCATGGAGGCTGAGGTGCGTGTTTGTATATAATAAACTCCACACTGCTCAAAGACCTTCTCAAAGCCTGCAACTTACACTACATACTGTACAGCTTTTATTCGGGCTAATTCCAAGTAACAGAACATCACATAAAAAATGAACTCCATGAGGCCTGACAAACAAATCAGACAGATGATTCTTTTCAAAGACGTGTCCACACGCCTCCGAGAAAAGCTATGGTCTTCAGATGAATGAAATTTTCAGATCTGCATCGTGCACACCTCATACTGCTTTCCACTGATCAGGTAATTAAATAGCACCACAAACTAAACTACTAGAGCATCACTAGAAACAAGTAGTGTGATCAATCGTAGTAACTAGTGCATCACTAGATTCATCAATCCAGCTCGGCAGCTCCTGAGACTAAATCACTGACAGTACATTACCCTGATAAAGCATGCCTCATTTATACACCCTCCTAATAACTACTCAAATATTCGGCCTCGGCGTGTCTCGGTGATAGATATCTCCAACCGAGCCAACATTAGGCAAATCCCAGCTCCCGCAGGAGCGAGCACGAACGAGGACGGGAACGCTGCTTCTACTCCCACACGTCCAGACAAGAGTCCTCCTCGTCTTCATCCCGGTGGTTCGCCAGGGCCAGCTCCTCGGAGACGTAGGAAAGCCCCTGCATCAGCCTCACAACCTCCGTCGCGTCGTCGAGGTAGTACCTGGCCTTGCTGGGCTTGCGGCCGACGGTGCACGCGAACACCTCCGCCTTGGACCCTAGCGAGTCCCCGCAAGCAGCGCTGGCGATCAGCTGGAACATGTCCTCGTCGGACCGGTCGTCGCCGATGCACAGGACGAAGTCCGGGCACTGACCCCGCTCCTTCATCGACACCAGCATGCGACGAGCCACCAAGCCCTTACTCACGCCCTGCGTGCAAAAGGAAAACAATCAGTGAGTTCCTGCGCTGTCCCTGGTTTATGTGCCCGGCCGATGCGTGCAAAGAAGATGGGAGATCGAGATGACGGAGGAGATTTGAGGCTTCACCTACCTGCGGTTTCACTTCAACAGAGTGAGCTGTGGTCTTCACTGATACAGGCTCGTTTGCAAGCACGCTCTCAAGGTGGTCGACGAGCTCCTTGGCCTGGCATGAGCCGAAGTCAGGGTCCGCGTCCTCGTAGTTCCAGACCAGCACCGTCTCTCTGTCCTCGATGGTTGAGCCGTCCGTCGTCTCCCTGTACAGGCACATCACTGGCTCGGCGATCTGCTTCCAGCTGCAGTCGGTAGCAGCGACACAGGTCTTCCATTCTGCGTCCCTCTTACACCTTCATATTCAGTCAGTAATAAACACATTTCAACAGTCAGAAATCCCCTGACATAGGCAGCTTATATTTCTAGAGACGTGCATATGGAATTGGCTGTCAGTTATATTTCTAGAGACACTACCTCAGCAACAAACAATTTGTTTCATTCCAACACTACTATATGCATGTATGTTTCTGTTCAACCAGTTGTACAAGTTTCAGCAAATGAAAAGTTTCTTCAGAACAGGACAACACTTAGATAGCATTGTGAGATGAATTAGTACATGACACATCAAGTTTTTAGTTGGCTACTGTTGTTATGACATTGAATTAAGGCAGCAGATGGTGATATGGAGGCGCGAAAAGCTGATCTTCAGGAAGTATAGTAGGACATGCATGGGCACATAACATACCTCAGGAAGTAGCCATGCTCTGCGGCGATGCCAAGGTTCTCACAAGGGAACCACTCATGAAGAGTGCGCCGATCATACCCGCTGCATAGGTAGACCACATTGCTCTTGTCTCGGCACAAGCTGTTCAGGATCCGAACAGATTCGGTGGAGGGGCTCTTGTTAATCGCCTGTGGCATCAGCGTGCCATCATAGTCCATTAGAATTGCCCGTGTCTTGGCTCTCCGGTACGCCATAAGAATGCTCTCCAAGGAGAGCTTCCTGAAGTGAAGGTCGAGCGAGACCACTCTGAACTTGAGGCCGAAGCCAATGCCCCAGCACCTTCTCTGAGAGTGATCATTGCAGGTCCTCCCAAGGTCCACGAGGAAGCTGTTAGCCCAGTAGCCGACGTCGTGGGTGCTCACGTAGCGGAAGTGCTTGTCGTGACGCAACCTCTTCTCATTCTCAGGCAGCACAAGGGCGGTCTCCATGGCGTCAGCCACGGCCTCGATGTTCCACGGGTTCACCCGGATGGCGCCACTCAGAGACGGCGAGCACCCGATGAACTCTGACACCACCAGCATACTCTTCTTCTCCTCTGGCTTCCCCTGCCGCAGCATCCTGTCCAGCCTCTCGTTGCCTTGCCGGGACACGATGTACTCATAGGGAATCAGGTTCATGCCGTCCCTGACCGCGGTCACCAGGCACACCTCGGCGATGACGTAGTACGCCACGCGCTCGTAGAACTGCAGAGGCTCATCGATCAGGACCACCGGCTCGTACCCCGGCTCACCGTACACCTCGTTGATGCGGCGCACCATGGCGTACGTCTCGGTCTGCACCTCCGCGACGTCCTTCCCCCTCCCTCGCGCAGGGTTGGCGACCTGCACCAGCACCAGCTTCCCCCGCCACTCAGGGTGCTGCCGCAGCAGCTCCTCCATGGCAAGCAGCTTGAGGCTGATCCCCTTGAAGATGTCCATGTCGTCGACGCCCAGCATGACCACTCTCCCCTTTCCAGAGTACGTCTCCATCAGCTCGGCCACCTTGGCCTCGGTTTCCGGCAGCCCGAGCACCGTCTTGAGCTGCTCCATGTGCACCCCGACGGGCAGGATCTTGATGCTCACCGTACGGCCGTAGTACTCGAGGCAAATGTGGCCCCTCTTGGACTCGTACGAGAGGCCGAGCATGCGGCCGCAGCAGGAGAGGAAGTGGCGCGCGTAGTCGAAGGTGTGGAAGCCGATGAGGTCGGAGTTGAGCAGGGCGCGCAGGAGCTCCTCGCGCACGGGGAGCGTCTTGTAGATCTCCGACGAGGGGAAGGGCGAGTGCAGGAAGAAGCCGAGCTTGATGCGGTTGAAGCGCTTGCGCAGGAAGGTGGGGAGCACCATGAGGTGGTAGTCGTGCACCCACACGAAGTCGTCGTCCGGGTTGATCACCTCCAGCACCTTGTCGGCGAAGATCTTGTTGGCGGAGACGTAGGCCTGCCACAGCGCGCGGTCGAAGCGGCCGCCGAGGTCCGGGGACAGCGGCAGCATGTAGTGGAACAGCGGCCACAGGTGCTGCTTGCAGAAGCCGTGGTAGTAGCGCTCCGCGATGTCCGTCGGAAGGAACGCCGGCACGCAGTTGTGGGTCTCGAGGAGCGCCTGCGCCACGGCGTCCTGGTCGGCCGGCGGGATGTCGTCGCGGAGGCAGCCGATGTAGATGAACTCCATCAGCGGGGAGGACGAGTGGTGGAGGTGGCGGAGGAGGGAGTCCTCGTCCCACTCGAACGTCCAGGGCTCCTCCGGCGACGCCGGGCGGCGGGACCGGATGGGGAGCTGGTTGGCCACGATGATGGTGCGCGGCCGCGGCGGCGTGGACGGCGACGCCGGGGAGTCGTCGATGAACCCGGGGTTGGTCACCACGCGCGGGAGCCGCCGCCGCAACGCGCCAAGCGCGGCGGACGCCGGCGCCTGGTCCGCTGCTCCGGTGGCCAGGTCGAGGAGGTTGGAGTAGGAGCGGGACGCCATGGCCGGCCGCCTGGTCCTAGCAGGGATCCGGTTCCGACCTGGCTTGGGATCAAATGTTTGGGCCTGCTTTTGCTACAAGAAGCACAGCCACAACAGATATCCAAGATTGGCGTTTGGATCGACGCCTCCACGAACTAGCGAAGAATGAAGCGGGTGTTTGTGAGAGAAGTGGCACACTGGACTCAACAGGCAGCCACCTCACCTGTATCGCTAGCTCACTCTACCTCGGAGTGATGGAGTGAGGGGGAATAGATAGAGAGGATTTTTTGTGTGCTTTCAATACAAAGGCAGAGCCTTTTTCTTCTGCCGCAAACTGACGTTGCTGTTCTTGCCTGGTGGATGTGGGGGCGTAGTACCAGCTAGGTGGTGAAAAAATTGGCGGTTCAGAGACTAGCAGTAAAAATCAAATCCCCTTTAAAGCGAGCAATGAGGATTTTCAGCAAGCAAGCAACTCTGCTGCCTGGAGTAAAGAAGCTGATAAATATCAGACCGAAAGTGCGGGAAAAGATGAGCAAAAAGAGAAAACGCAAGAAAAATCTCCGAGGCGCAATCAAACCCCCATGCTAATAAAGATCATGTTGCTGCTCATGTTGCATGAGGAAGAAGTGGGGGGCGCTCCGCTGGAGAATAGCTTTATAGCCGCCGGTGCACAAGAACTTCCGAGCTCACCTGGACTCTCCGGCGTCCTCATGCAGATCCATGGCCGGCCTTGGGTTAATCAACCAGACGACGGGGACAAACGAGTCGCATAGGACACCACGACAGCGCGGTGTGGGATGACAGGGACGGCAACAATCTCCCTCCCCCTCAGGCTCCTCTTTCTGGTTCTGGGAGACGGAAGAAGGATAGGCGAGAGGGGGGGAAAACAAGGAGAGACGGGAGGGGGAAAGAATATGAAATTGCTCGGAGATCGGGAGGCGGACTTGTTTGGATCTTTCGGCAGCTCCCAGGGGGGAGAAGAATGAATGATGAAAAACGCAGGCAAGCAGCACAAGTGCACTGCCGCCGCTGGGACTGGGAGGGAGTGACTGGGGGTGAAATCTACCGGCGTGTGTGGTGTGTCGGACGGATGGAGTTCGGTGGCCGTTCCCTTCCCGCCGTGTAATTATCGGTTTTGTTTATATAAAGGCGACAGCGAAAGAGCCTGGTGTAGGCTGTGTTTAGATCTCAACTTTTTCCCAAATTTTCCATTACATGCTTGTCACATCAAATTCATATTCCCCGTCATATCAAAATACCGATACATATATGGTATACTAAATATAGATGAAATAAAAAACTAATTGCACAATTTTTTTTACTTTGCGAAACGAATATTTTAAGCACAATTAATTAATGTTTGGACAATTATTACTAAATAAAAATAAAATTGCTATAGTGTGACGCGACAAATGCTACAAGATTTTTCCCCCTCCAATTCTAGGATCTAAACACATCCGCAGACGCTTGGACAGGAAATGAATAAGAAAGCTGTGCTGAGTTTGGGGGATTGATTTCTTGCTTTTATTTGCTCTGGAATTTGTCTACAGGGTACAGAGAACTGCCCCCTAGCTCTCGGAGTTCATTAGGACTTCAGACCATTTTGAATGGATGTGGAGAGGACTGAACAGAGGTCAGTCATGATTGTCATTCATCCTGAGATGTTTTAGTTTGCACGGCCAGCATGAAAAGCATGACACCGAGGTGTTGTAACTTGTAACACGAGTATATCTTCATATTTTTGTTGAAAGAACCATCTGTACATGCTACCTAGATTTGGTCCTCCCAAGACCACACTTCTCAGCTCTCACCAAAAAAGAGAGAGAGAGAGAGAATAAGAAGAAGGGAAGAAGCACTAATCTGTATCATTCTTTTGCCATCCTGATCAGCACTCAATTCTCTTTGGCATAAAAAAAAAAGAAGTAGAAGATGCCACTCGCATTTGGTTGGAGACAGAAACCGGTGCGAGTTTTCGCAGGTGCGCATTGACCTCTCTGCCCTTGGGTTTTGCACCGTACTCCAAGGCAGGAGGACCGAGGACGAGCATGAGCTGCTGCGGCCCGCAACAAGGCACAATCGCGCTTGACCATCGAGCTGGGCCCGACAGCGAACCCAGGCCCGTCCGCCGGCGACGTGGCGCGGCGCGGCACGTTGGAGCGCCAGCGGCTGTTGGCAGCGGGCTAATGGGAGCCTGACAAGTGGAAGCCAACAATTACACTGTGTTTTTCTTCTTCTTCTCATGAGCTGGGGTGGACTCGGTGGAGTTGTGGTGGCATGGAATTCTTCCGTGCAGCCTGCTGCCTGTGAGGGAATCTGATTGGGTTCCCACTTCTCTGCCCTAGATGCTTGTTGCCGGATCTCTGCCGCCGTCGGCAGATGAGCTGCTACTGTAGATAAAGATTACGAGTAGGAAATATGTTGGACATGAGTCGCGAAGGTCCTATGTGGGCCCCGAAATCGGACAAGGCAAAAGTCCCCCTCCGCCAGAAAGTGCGCCTCTCAACAGAACTAAAATAACCCCAGTATACGCACGGACAAGGGCCACGGCGAAGGCCAGCAACCTCATAACGGCGGCGCACAATCAGATTAAGAAAGGTAATCCTGAAGACACATTTCTATGTTTGCACAGGTACCACGACGAAGGACCCAGGTCCCCGTTCGGCGGAGACACCCGGAGCGGAGGTCCTAGGACAGCGGCTGGAACTTCCTATCTATCGGCTAAGCAAGAGACGGAGGCATGACGGGAGACGTCAGAGGCGAAGGTCTCAGGGCGAGCAGTCGAGACCTTCGACCCGTCGACCAAGCCGGAAGCAGGCGTCCATGGCGAGGCGTTGGGCCGAGCAGGATGGGCCTTCATCAGCTCCCCTCGAGGCCCAACAGACTTCGGTGGATTCTATTTTCCCAGAATACCCCCGGAGTTGTTAGAAAGGCTCCCGGAATATTCGGGAACAGGTAGGAGGGCATTTGTGTAACCAAGATTGTAACGTGAACAATGTCTACTATAAAAAGTGGTCACCACCCAACGTAATAAAGAGAGACAAGATCCCTGATTTCTAGGGTTTCCCGTTTTCATTGTCCTTTTCCGCCGCCACCCTTGTCGGGCCCTTCAGCTTCGCGAAAGGCCTATTGTTTTCAAACAGTTCTCAGTTTGTACTCGGGAAGCCTTCGGCATTCGCGAAGGTCTTCCTCTTACCGCTCGGAGATTGGTAGGCTCAGCCCACGAGATTCTCGTTCCATCTTGTTGAAAATAAAGGCGAATTAGCAATGAATCTAATTCCAGTAATGAGGACAACAATTATAACAACGTGTATCATAGGCAAACCTATCACAGATACACGGTCTACTAAAACATGAATTGAACATGCTAACACTACGATCAGAGGCAATCTCGATCTACTCAGTGCTAGCAACATGATAAGCATAAGAACGAAGAAAGAGAGAGGCATTCTTACAGTGGGGTTGTCGGCACTAGAGGAGCTAGCGCAATAGTAGTCGAAGCAGGCCGGCGGTGAAGACCAGTGGACGTCGACGTAGAGGGAAGCAGACGGACAGCGAGCAGTCGCGACGGCGCTTCCCAAAAACCTTATACGCCCCCTACCCCGTGCAGGGACACGAGAGGACGTGGGCTTCGGAGACCTGCTCTCCCGGCGCCGGTGACACGACGGCGGCGGGATGGAGAAGGCGAGGAAGACGGCTCAGCACAGAGGTACGAGGAGGAGATGTAGCACACATCGCCAGTGAGAGAGACGTCTCTCCCTTATATAGGCAGGACGCGCCGCGACAGATGGTAAGTAATCAGCCGCGCCAATCATCGTATTAAGGTAAGTGTCAATCACTCAATCAATCACCATTAATACGAGAATAATTGCTTACCAAAACAGTCAGCGCAATTTTCTCCATGCATGCAAAAAATAACGAGTGGCAAAAGGTAGCCGTGGACCCGCAAGCACGAGGCCGGGAAATCGCCGGACCATTCACGCGCATGCCGTGCGCCCGCGCCCGCGCCCTTCGCCCTTCGCCCCGCCCGGCGAGGCGAGCGAGCGCGCGCGTGGGTTTCTCCCTTTTCCCTCTCACTCCCATAGCTTCAACTAGATGGGGATAGCTCACCCTTTTAAGTGAGGCTCACTCCCTCTAGAGTAGCAAGGTGGGACTATAGTCCCCCACCATACCATGCATGTGTGAGTGGGCTTTTGGGATTTATAGGAATTATCAATTGGGCTAGGCCCAATTCTTCTAACACATCTTTCCCAGCGGGGGACCTTTAGCATCCGCGAAGGCCCAATCTCACCCTTCCGAAGGTCGATAGAGCGGGACCTTTCGGCAATCGGCGAAGACCCCCGCCCCCTACGACCTTCGGATTCTGTTCGGAGAAAGTCTTTTTCCAACAAAATACAGTTGTGCGGGGTCAACCGGACAGACCGCCAAAAAGAGATAAGGAGATAAGGTTTGGGGTAGAGGTGCGAATATTTTGTCGCCGGCGCCTTTCTCGGGCACACCGTACGGGTTCTGTTGCTCCATGTGGGGCTACCAGCAACTAGCGGCTGTGCGCTCTCGTGCCGTGGCCACCGCCCAAGCGCCCCTCGCCACGCGTCACCAACGATCGTGAGCACGGCACTGTTGAGGCCACCGCTGCGTTCTGTGCACCCTCACCACAGTAGTACACGGCAGCCCAACTCGCTCGGTTCGTTCGTTCGTAAGTTCATTAATTCATGCACCAGCGGCAGGGCCAGCCGGCGAGGCGATGTAACGCCTGGCTGCGTGGCTCCAGTGTTGTTGAATGAATGTGCTCCGTCCATCAATCATCATTGGCCTGGTTCTGCGGCCTGCAGGTGGAGGATGAGGTGGACCACCCAGCAGAGCAGGCAGCAGCAGCCGTGTCCGTGGCCCAGTGCCATCCGCGGAAGGCAGCGCGAGCAGGGCGGCGCCGGCGCGCCAGAGCCAGCAGCAGTCCGGTCCCGATCGTTCGACCTGAGCCCAACGGCCAGGAAATCAATCAGCTGATGACGGAGGGGATAAGATACGCCTACGCTAGTTTCGTTACATACCGCATGATTTGGGGGCATCGTTTCCGTTTCTGCTCCTACACGTAGTAGATGTGAAAGATTTTGCTTGCCCAGGCAGTCGGTGACGACGCAATCTGCCGTTGCCGTTTCTCTCTCCGATCGGTGCACGCGTCTGCTGTCGCCGTCGCAACGTCGCATCGCCTGCTGCCAGGGCATTGTCTCGCTAAAAAGCACTTCGAGAGGGAAACGGAGGCCAAGCCATCGCCATCTACTATCGGTCGTTCATTTTAGCAGGCTCCGTTTCCACTGATCAAAAGGTGCACTCCAGATTTCGAGTACTGTGCGTCTGTGCCTGGCTGCAGAACCAATTTTTAGCAGACACGGGGCGCCGCCGTGACGTGACGACGGGCCCCGGCCGTCAACGCCGGGGTCACATCGGTTTGTACTGTGCACAGTACGCACCTGATCTGTAGCCGTGAGATAGAGCGAACCCGATGGCCGATGTGAGCCGCTGCGCGGAGGGCGGTGGCATGGCCTTCAGGTTCAGGGCTTGTGGTCTCGATCTCACCTGATTTTGATCCTGATTACATGGTTCGTTTCTGGAAATCGGATTCCAACGGCCACTAGTCGTTGTCACTGGGGGAGCATCTGATGACGAGGCGTCCTTCGATGATGTGCTGATTGTTGCTTACAGTGTCAGCTTCAGGGCAAGCAATCAGACTATCAGAGGCACCCTTGTTGATGGAGCTGGAGGAGGATGGACGCGTGTCGGGCGCGACACCGTGGGCACGCGTCGGGCAGCTTTTTGCTTCTGTTGGATTGGATATGACAAGCACAGTGCTCACTGTACAATAATGTCTCCTGATTGTGTGATGCTTTTAGCCGCGAGATTAGTGACTACCACGGTGATATGACGGTGTACTTTCCTTTTCCCAGGATATTTTGCGGTGGCATTTCCATTTTCCTGTGTCTTCACAACCTGAAGCGGCGTTTCCCTACGAAACCTTTGTCTCCACTAGCTTAGGTTTTTGAGAAGGCGAGAAGCATTCCTCACATCTACTAGGATCAGATTAAACAAAACAAGCTCTGGTGTCTTCGTGTCGAGGCAATAGCCTTCTCTCAGCAAGCAAGGTTTTTATTTTAACCACCTGATTCTATATATGATTAGGACAAGGCCGAATCTTACGGTTAAGAGGGATAAGGAGCATGGTTTCTTTGTTAGGTTCAGTGAACCTGGGACGGTGATGCCAATGCTTCACCAGGTGCAAAAAAAAAAAAAAAAAAAACAAACTAGGAAAGGTCTTGGCCACCATCTAACATCCTTGCTTGTACTAGCAAACACACGGATAAGCAACAACGGCATTGCTTCTGCTGATAGTGGACAGGTAAACCACTGTAGCACTTTGTAATTCAAGTACCCTTCACTTTTAGATTTTTTTAATGCTCACTTTTGGCCCCATGTGAGCCTTACTAATTCTTATTAAATCAAATCACCTGGTTTTTTCCCCTATAAAATGTAACATCACGGAAATAGCGAAGCTCAACTTTACGGATCCAACCTGCTAGGAACTCTTCGAATAAGGTAGGACTTACTGATTGCCTGACTGGGCTAGTTAATTATTTTGTTGTTTACTAAATCACTTGTCATCCTTTAAAATTTAACAAATTAATCAAAGAACACTCTCCAACAGTTTGTCAATTGGACTTACCAATTCTACATGCTTGTCAAAAGATTGCATCGGTTTGCCATTTTTGTGAGCGCGTATCGGCTTGTCATCCTCTCGCCCGCGAGTCCTCCTCTCGGTTTTCCGCATGCAAGTTTCCTTCCTTTATAATCTTCTTTTTTTTGGTTTGACAAGTGAGAAATAACAAATTGTTAGAGATAATCTCTTTTCAACTTGGTAAATTATTATAGTAACTTGTTAAAACACAAGATTTGACAAGTGAGAAATAGTAAATTGTTGGAGATGATTGCTTGGTTAATAAATTAGTCTAGCTATTAGCCACCCTGTTTGTTTAGGCTGACACTAGTTTTAGCTAATTTGTAGGTAGCTAATAGTTAGTTTTAATATCAAGCACGCCTTTAGCCGGTGAATTGTTTGTCCAGGAGCTTAAGAAATACAGAGATGTACTGGTTGGCCTGGCCGGTGGCGGAATCTGATGGGCATACGCATACGTAACTAAACTAGACAAGAAGTCTTGACAGTACCCATTGGCGTTGTACGACATTTGGTTTGACTAGGTTTTTTTTTGGCTAGTTCTGCCTAAACGTTATTTTTTGAAGGCATACACTCGTACCAACAACTGGTTTCCAGATTTTTATTTATTTTATTTACAAGAAGCCAAATCGCTGACCAAATTAAAATCCCGGAGATTTTATTGTTAGTCGTCCAGTAGCTTTCCTGCCTTGGGCATGCACGGAATGTATGCGATGCGAGATGACGAAGCAAAAGTGGCAGCCCGTACGTCAAAAAGATGTCAATTTCTTGGGAATTAGAACCATATACCACGAGGATCGCTGAACGTGGCACACACAAAGGTTCCTTTCGGCTACCCATGATCGTCAAGCCTGTAGAACCACTTCAGGAGTCGAAGGGGTTTCAGACACGATGCCCACTGGCACTGGGCGCACTGTAGCTAGTGGCAACTGGCTACATACTGCACACCAGAACACACGCACACGCTAACCTTTCGGCAGTACGTCGCTCGTGCGGTTCTTGTCGATGCGGCTTTTGGCATCGAACAAATCATTCGGAACATAGTGGGCTTTGAGCTGGGGCCGCCGCCTTCGGTTGCGAGCCTGCGACGATTCGATAAACCGAGGTCGTCAACGTTGTTTATGACTCGATATCGCAAGAAAAAGGCATCGGCGACGCCGTCGTGGCATCGCAGATCCCTGCTTCTGTCGTTCTGATATGGACCACGATCGAAGCCGAAGAGCTACGGTGCGCACGTACGCGTCAGCAAATCCAGTTTGTTGCGTACGTACGTACTGATAAAGAACTTTCATAAGTTTCTCAACAAAGTTGACACTCCCCTGGTTGCATCTCGTTTGAGAAAAGCACTGTCCCAATTAAAAGTTATTACCACGCACAAAAGGTCATTTTTTTATAAAAAATGTTCTGTTTGGATTGGAGGGACTACTGACTAGTGACTATTAATTAGTCTCAATTAGTCCCAATTTTATCAAATACTTGGACTACTAGAGAGACTAGTAGTGACTACTACATAGAAGCCTCAAGGGGGTGCTATTTGAGACTACTACATAGAAGTCATTGGTAGTCCCTCCAATCCAAACAAGGCCTTAAAAAAAATAAGGCTACCACCACTATAGATGGTCGTCGTGCCATGTCGTGCTAGCTCATGCCGTGTCTAGTCGTGTTTCGTGCCTAGTCGTGTCGTGCCTAGTCGTGCTTCGTGCCTGACTGTCGGCCCACGGCACGGCCCACGGGCCGTTTTGCCGTGCCGTGCCGTCTGTCGTGCCGTGCCGGCCCATGGCCCGTCAGACGAGAAACACTTCAAAAATTTTGTAAGTGTTCATATTTTCAGTTTTTGACAAGTGTTCATCATTTTTAACATGTCACAATTTAATTATTAGTTATCATAAATCATTTTAACAGCTTATTTTAGCTGAATAAACCGTTAGAATCACAATCTTCGTACCGCTCCCGTGCCGCCTCTTAGATCGGGCCGTGCCCGTGCCGTGCCACGTGCCTAAGTGGCGGCCCAGGCACGACCCATCCACCGTGCCGTGCCGTGCTCGGGCCGGGCCAAAACATCGTGCCATGGGCTGTGCCGTCGGGCCTCGTGCCTCGTGGACAAGTATAACCACGACAAATGATGGTTAAAAAGACACAGACTGATGTAAAAAATAAAAAAAAGTACATTAAATATCAAATCGGTCATATTCTTTCGCACGTCCAACGTCCACTTCTTGCCAGAACTCGAAGTTGCACTACAAAGACAAGAAACAAAAAGGGCCATCCGCAAATGCTCTAGCTAAGCATACCTTTGAAAACCATAAAATTCACTCTCTACTAACAACTAGATCTAGTATCTACTGAAAATAAAGTCAGATGGAGGAGTCCTTCAAGAAACACAGCCTTACAACCTTTGTTAATATTGATCTCTCTCCCCTAATGGGCTCAACGGTCCATTAGGACCCTGATCAGCTCCTGATCGGAGAGCCCAACCCAACTAAAGGTTGAAGGGCTCTTGTCACGCTGTGCCTATATAAGGGAAGGTGGGGGCTACGGACACTGGTTACGAGGTTAGTCTGTCCTAAGCCACCGTCTCATCCTGTCCAGTCCTGAGACCGATCTAGAGGGCGGCACAGCCAGTGACGGGAAGCCCCTCCGCCACCGGTCAGCACTGCCGGACTTCACCGAGCTCTTCACCGACCGCCGCTGTCCGTGTGCAGACTCCACCAACAAAGCAGTGTCGGTCGGGATCATCCAGGTACCTGTAAGGACCTGATTAGCCTAGAGGGGGGGGGGTGAATAGGCATGTTTTAAAACAACTTGCGACCTTCTGTCAGACACAGGCCGACACTGCCGGGGTGGCCGGCATTGTTGGTCTCATGGCAGCATTGTTGGTCACCAGAATAGAATGTAACACAATTCAAAATGTAAATCTAGTATGTAAATTGTGTTTGAATAGAAACCTTCCTAGAGGTGTAGTGAACCTCTAACACCACCTGAAAGTGGTAGCAACACACCCACCGAGTAGATTGAGTCCAAACCCTAAAAATCACCATGCAAGCAATATATATCAAAGTAAAGTAACAAGCACACGGTGACACAAGATTTGACCCGTGGTTCAGCTCGCCACCAAGGCTTGCCTACGTCCACGTTGTTGAGGTGTGTCACACAAGGCTCAAGTTCGCCACACAAGGCTTGCTCTTTCCTCGGTCTCAAGTCAAGGGAATGAACCCTTAAGATAAGAGGAATGTATTAACAATAGTTGGGTGATACAAACTTCCCTAGGCTGCCACACGAAGGAGGCAAGCTCAAGGGCAACCTCTAGCCGGCTAGGAGCAAAGCTCCAAGAGTAAAGAACTCAAACCGCCGGCCACCACGCAAACCAAATGCTTGTATGAGTGAATATCCGAGGAAGAAGCTTCTTCTCAAGCTTGGAGGCTCAATCTCTCAAAGAATGATTGGAAATCAATGTGGGAGAGTGGATGAGCACCAAGGGAGAGGGGAGAGCAAGAAGGAGGCTTCTCTTTCTGTTCTTTCGAAATGTGAGAGTGAGAATGACAGAACTAGCCGTTGGGGTGAGTGAGGGGGTAAGAAATACCCCTTCACTGCCCACTGGCTGAACAAGTCACGGCAGTGCCGGCCTGTAGCCCGACACTACCGGTCTGGCAGAAACAACAAGGAATAGATCTTCGAATAGCTGGTTGTTTTGCCTTCTATGTATGTGGAGGTGTGATGTATTTGGATAGATATTGAATTTGGTTCACTTGTTGGTATGCGTGTTGAATCCCTCTTTATAGTACGACATACCTAACTCAAATTCAAAGTATAAAAGAATTTAAACTCCTTTGAGCTTGTTGCCATGCACTTTTGTAATTGGAGGGGTATGCCAACCTGTTCATCAACCTCCTTAAGTTTAACCTGCTTGTCATACTTACAAAGTCTCATTAGTCTTCTAATTGCGTTGTCATGTCACCAAAACCCACTTAAGGCTTGATTGCACTTTCAGTACCTCTATCTTCCCTCTCGGATCTCTCTGATCTATCCTCTCTAGATGAGGATCTGCAAGATCCTGCAGTTCTATCGACACACCTTATTCATTCCAAGAGATCTACCGGACTAATTCACTGTTAGTAGATCCGCTAAGTCCATCAATGGTATCAGAAGACCAAATCTAACAGTGGTTAGATTAGGGTTTCCTAAGTGCCTTAGCACGAGCCGCCGAGCGACCCTGAGCATCGTCCCGGGCTCAAACGAACAATCAGATCTAAGAACCCTAACCATATGAACCCTAAACCTACCCTCACCCGCACAACTTAGATCAGAGACGCTAAGCACAAACTGGATCCAGGGGAGGGAGAGAAACCTACCCACCGGGCCTTCAGATCTGCCGCCGGGCGGAACGCATCCTCCGCGTCAGGTGTGGGCTCACCGGCCGGACCTTCAGATCCGCCGCCGAGCGGAACGCATCCGCCGCGTGAGCCGTGGGCTCACCGGCCGGGACCTTCAGATCCGCCGCCGGGAACTTCAGAACCACCGGACGACCTTAGCTTTCAGTGCGGGGGAGGGAACAGGGGCATGTCGGCACCGCTCGTGACACCGCTCGACGGCGGCGTGCTCAGCCGTGGCGAGCACGCACGCTAACAAGAGGATTCACGGCGGCGCTCCCCTTTTCCTTCATCTGCGCTGGCTTGCTTCGCCTCGCCGCCGAGTCGTCTCCAGGCAGCCGCCAAGTAAGAGAAAGAAAGGGGAAGGGGACAGAGGTGAACGAACTAGGGTTTCAGGAGTTCAGCCCGCACGGCGGCATCCTCCCCTTCTCATTTTCTTCTTCGGCGCCGGCCGGCTGGGTGTCTCACTCGGCGCCGCGCGGCTCGGAGAGAGAAGGGCCCGGGGGAGGGAGGTAATGAGCTTAGGGTTTTGGGGGGAACAGCTGCTCAACCGGTTTTGATCGAGCGAGGAATACGCTCGGCCGTTCGATCCTCAACCCCTAGATCGGACGGCCATCAGAGCACCGCCGTTAGCTGGGCCACCTTGGCCGAGGCGGGCGGGTGTGCACCGCAGCCGCGGGCCGTTTTCGCGGCTGGGTCCAAAGTGTGGCGCCAACCCGATAAGCAAATAGTATCGTCTTTCTTATTTCATTTTTCCAGAAAATTAAGCAATAAGTATTCGATTAGTTTAGAATTCAAATGAGATCTCTGTCAAAATTTTAAACCAACGCGATAAATTTTGCAGAGAAAATATAAGCAATTTTTTTGGAAAATAGTATTAGCATTTTTTTAGTCACGTTTTTCCGCTGCTAAGTATATATTTTGTTCTCATATTAAATTCAAACCAATGGTAGAATTTAATTTTGCACATTTTTATGTTTAGAATTCTTTATAATATTGTTCTTTTTTAACCAACGTTGCTAATATCAATATTATAATTATTTTAGTCCATAAGTTAATCTGCACAATATTTAATTAGTTTTACAGTTAGTTCTCTGCTAAATTTTGAACCAACGGGATAAATTTTTCAGAGATAGAGATTAGAAATGCCTCTGAGAATTAGTATCACCTTATTTAATCTTGTTTCCGCTGCTAAGATATTAGTTGTCTCTTCAATTAAATTCAAACTAACAGGAGAATTTAGTTGGAAGAGCAATTATTAAGTTTTAGAAAATTTTATAATATTTGTATTCTCTAACCAACGTTGATGATATGAATATTATAAATGTTTAGCCTATAAGTTTATATGTATTATTTCTATTTTGTACCCAATGGTAATGTAGAATTAATGTAGAAGAGATTATTTACTAAGGAATTAACTTTCTTAGGTAAGTCTAAATGCTTTATTTTTATTTTTTACCCAGCAGTGATATAGAATTAATGCAGAACAGATTATTTACTAAGGAATTACGCACTAAGAAATACACTGGTGTTAGAGAGCACATACTGAGCATGAAAAATTTGGAAGCTAAGCTTGCATCAATGCATATGGTCCTTCGAGGATCATTTGTCATTTAGGTGATTTTAGCTTCTCTGTCAAATGAGTTTAAGTTTCTTTGTCATCATCTTCAACATGATGACCAGTGAAAAGACTAAGAAAAGCTTATTTTACCATGTGTGTGCAGGAGGAGGAGAGACTTAAGAATAATATAAGAATGTCAAACCACCGAAGTGGGATGACAACTCCTCTTCTAGTACTCAGACTGATAACTATAACAAACCTTAGGGAGGCACTAAGAAATTGACAAAGAATGAGATTTCATACGATTACAATGGAACCGTTGCAGAGTTACCTTAGAATTATTAAGTGTTTTGTACTTAGGATATCTAATGTACTCCATATTATCCTTTTTGCATAGATATTTAGTAAGACTTTCTCAGTTAGATGATGATAAATTGAATTGCTATTTTTGGAGATAGCAAATGTAAGATATTATTTTATAATAAGAGTGTTGGTCTTGTCTTCAAGCAAGACAATATTTTATCTATTATCAGTTTTTGAGAATGTGAATGTTGTATCCAATGAGAATGGGAAATATTCATCGTCTATGAATGTAAGCGTAAGAATGTACAGTTTGACTCTTCGAAATTGTGGTTTTAGCAGATTAGACCACATTTCGAGGGGAGAATAGATTAGTCAAAGTACATTAAGACATTACCATTAGAACTCTCAGAATTAGATCAGTGTGTGGATTAAAGTACATTAAGACATTACCCTTAGTACTCTCAGCACTCTTATAATTAGATCAATGTGTTGATTAAAGTACATTCAGACATTCCCCTTAGAACTCTCAAAAATCTCAAAATTAGATCAATGTGTTGATTAAAGTACATTAAGACATTAAGACAAACAAAAATTTTAGAAGAGTTTAAGATAGTAAGATCAGACCCTGGTGGGGAATGGTATGCGAGACATACCCCATATGGCCAAGTTTCAGGACTTTTTTTGCTAAGTTCCTTTAGGAAAATGGCATAGTTGCCCACTATTCCATGTCACGTGAGCCTCAGTAAAATGGAGTGGCTGAAACAAGAAACCGTACCTTAGTGAATATGGTAAAAAGTATGATTAGCTACTCTATTTCACTGATAAGTTTATGGATGGAGGCGTTAAAACCGCTATTCGTATTCTTAATCAAGTACCAGTAAGTCGGTGCCTAAAACATCGTATGAGTTGCAGACATGCATAGTACCCTCACTTAAACTTTAGAGGTGTGGGGTTGTCCAGTTGAGGCTAAAGTTCTTTAACCCAAATTTAGGAAAATTAGGACCTAAGACAGTCAGTTTCCATCTTATGGCTACCCAGAAAGAGGAGGCATACAAAGTTTGTAGAAACAAGATATACTAAGTTATTAGAATATGATGTGATCAGGGGGAGCAAGGTAGCAGAAAAGATCAGTTTAGAGGATAAATGGGTCTACAAACCCCTACTCCAATATTTTAAGGACCATACTTTATGCTACCTGTTGATACTACACAAACAGTGCCAGACACCGTAGTGCTAACACATGTTGTCAGTTCTCTTTTGCTGACAATAAATAAGAATATGGAACCTGTCCTTCAGGATCCATTAGAATCACAAGTCGAGAATGAGAAGAACAACAACAACCCCATATGGCGTCATATAATAGGAATATTAGAAGATCACAAAGAGTTAGAAGATTAGCTTTATCAGATGATTTAGAGGTTTATGAAACCGAAAAGCGTCATATGGAGGTTGATCCCACCACATATGAACAAGCCATGAGAAAGATAAGATAAAATCCAAGAGTTCCAATAATGTTTGGGACTTAGTGCATATTTCTAAGGGAGCCAAGACAGTAGGTTGTAATGGGTCTATAAAACAACAAGTGTCTCCTAAGGGAAAATTAAGAATCATAAGGTGCGACTCATGGCTAAAAGGCTTTAAGCAAAGAGAACAGATTAAAGATTAATTACAATGAGAACTTTTTCTCCAATCTCATGTAAAGATTCTTTTAGAATTATAGTGGTGCTAGTAGCATACTAAGACTTAGAGTTACGTCAGTTGGATGTACAGATGACACTCCTTAGTGGGGATCTACGATGAGATGTTTTACATGGCATAACCGAAAGGTTTTGTTGTGGAAGAAAAATAAAATATGGGATGTCACCTAAGGAAGTCCATTTATGGGCTAAAGCAAGCTTCAAGACAGTGGTATTTAAAGTTTGATCAAACAATTAGAAAGTTTTGGTTTTAAGACGAATGTAGAGGACAATTGTGTTTACGCTAAGTTTAAGAATGTTAAGTTTATTTTCTTAATTCTACATGTGGATGACATTTTGCTTGGAAGCAATGATGTCAGTCTACTAATAAAAAAAGAAGTTCTTGTCCTCATATTTTGACATGAAAGATCTCGTTGAAGTCTCTTTTAGTTTCTAGGGATTGAGATTCACCGTGATAGAAATAGAGGGGTTTTAGGACTGACACAGAAAGCATACATAGATAAGGTTTTTAAGAAATATAGTATGCATAAGTGTAGTTCATCACCTGCACCCATTGTCAAGGGCGATTAGTATAGGGAACATTAGTGTCCCAAGAATTAGATCGAGCTCGAGCAAATGAGATCAGTATCTTAGGCTTCAGCTATCAGAAGCTTGTAATATGCTCAAATTTGTTTTCGCCCTGACATAGCTTTTTATTACCGGGTTACTTGGCAGACATCATAAGAATCCAGATGTAGAACACTGGAAGTTAGTTAAGATAGTTTTGCATTATTTGCGGGGCACAAAAGGTTTCATGCTAAGTTATAGTAAGACTAACTTAGATTATGCGGGGATGAAAGGAAATCCACGTCAGGTTAAATATTCATCCCCACAGGTGGAGCTATATCATGGAAAAGCTCAAAAAAGACTCTCGTCACGTCATCGACGATGTACACTGAGTTTGTAGCATATCATGAGGCCTCGGGGCAGGTGAACTGGCTTAAGAAGTTCTTACCCGAGTTAAGAGTGGTAGACAACATTGAGAAAAACCACTTAAGTCATACTACAATAATATGCTCACAACAATAGGTCAAGTGATGCTGCCAAACACATTGACACTAAGTACTATGTTGTGAGGAACAAAGTCCGGGATCATGTCATAAGTCTTGAGCATATAAGTACAAGATATCATATTAGCGGATCCGCTCATCAAAAGGCTTACCACCCAACGTGTTTAGAAAACACGTAGCTAGCATGGGTTAAAGGAAAGCATATGATTCCTGAACACTTAGGGCCCTTAGTTAGAACTCTATTTAGAGAGATGTAATGTAGCTGTCAAGTCCAACATAAATTTTCTTCTGTGACGATGAGACACGCTCTACGCATTTCTTTATAATGAGACAGAGCTAAGTGCTAAGCATTTAAGTTAAGATTAATATAAGGTTAAGATAAGATTAAGATAAGTTATTAGAAGAGATCAAGGGGGAGAATGTTAGTATTGATCTCTCTCCCCTAATGAGCCCAACGGTCCATTAGGACCTTGATCATCTCCTGATCGGGGAGCCCAACCCAACTAAGGGTTGGAGGGCCCCTGTCACGCTGTGCCTATATAAGGGAAGGTGGGGGCTACAGGCACTGGTTACGAGGTTAGTCTGTCCTAAGCCACCGCCCCATCCTGTCCAGTCCCGAGACCGATCTAGAGGGCGGCACAGGTAGTGACGGAAAGCCCCTCCACCACCGGTCAGCACTGCCGAACTTCACCGAGCTCTTCACCGACCGTCGCTGCCCGTGTGCAGACTCCACCAACGAAGCAGTGTCGGTCGGGATCATCTAGGTACCTCTATCTTCCCTCTCGGATCTCTCTGATCTATCCTCTCTGGATCAGGATCTGCAAGATCCTGCAGTTCTATCGACACGCCTTATTCATTCTAAGAGATCTACCCGACTAATCCACTGTTAGTAGATCCTCTAAGTCCATCATCCTTCACCATCAAGAGTTCAAGACAGATTATTGAAGATATCATGCGTCCTGCAATAGATAGGCTAAAAGAAAGAGGTTAATATCGCTGCATCGAAAGCCAACCAACTACCAAGATTTGAAAAAGATCAACAGATCTAACAAACTAAACTCCCACTATCGCTTTACCGTCATCAAATTGAATACCGTCTAGGTACAGAGAGGCCTTATTCCAAAGTACCATCGTCGCCACCAGCTCATTGATAACATCATAACCAAACCCTAGATCAACAAAAATCCACAAACCTAATCTCTTTTGGTGGAGAGAGAACTTGAAAAATCTTCGAACCTTTAAGCAAATGGCTATAGTAGACACCAAGAGTGAGAAAACTTGCATCTTCTAGCAAGTCATCTAGGACAACCAAAGCTTATGCTCCATTGACCCAGAACTTTACTCATTTGGCAAAAATCAAATGATTTCAGTCGCAACTGCCTTAGAATAAGTTGATCTATCCTAACTATTTTCATCTGTATGTATCAGAAGTAGCCTTCAATCAGTTGCAGAATTTCTTCAAAAAGTTTCAGCCTTGCACCTAATTGATGGACAAGATATTTGGGAATACCTTTGGGGGACAAGCTTTCTTCCATCAAGATCTTACAAACTTTTATGGGCCATTCACACCACCATGAATCTATCCAATGGATTTGCATGGAAGTTCCTTTGACAGGCTAAACATAAGATTTCCTACTGACTCCTACTTATTAAACACAAGAAATACATTTAGGAGAAGAAACATGCATCTGTCCTCTTACAGTTGTATTCTATATAACCATGATGGTGAAGAAACTTCACAGCATCTCTTCCTTCAGTGTCAGTTTGCTAAGCAGTGGTGGCAATTTCTTCAGATTCATATCCTTATCCTGACTTTCCTGAAGTAATGATTTATCTCAAGAATGCCTTACTTTATGTGTACCATGGCAGCAGTTACATTACTCCTCTCGGTAATATGGTATATCAGAAAATGATTTTATTTTCAAAGGTGTACAGCCAAATCTTCTAACTTGTTGGGGAAAAAAGTTAGGTGAGGACCATCCCTACGGAAACATGGTAGGGATTGTTTGGTTTACATGTGGGTCCACGTGTTATTATAACAACACACATACCCACCGTGTTTGTAATATAATCCACTCGTCAGCTACACATCCCCACCGTGTTATAGTGAGGACTATCCCTACCCAATTTGTTTCCCTTGTTGGACAACTTTCTTCAGAGAAATACACCTGCTAAAACACGGAGTCAGCCCAGTGATTGCATACGCTTTTACTCAATGGACTCGTGGTCTAGTTTATATCCTGAGCTTGAGTTCATTTTCTTTGTTTCTTTCTTTTATCTCTTAATAAGTTTTTCTTTACCTGCTTTATACTTTCTCTCTAATTTTAGCACTTGGTTCTTCGGGGTGGATGACGATGAGATCAAGAGTCGCGTGAGGTGTTAGGTGTTCTCCCTTTGTCGGCCCCACGTGCAGGGACAGGGAGCCAACGCCGGGCCGTGGTGTGGCCGGTGCGGTCACTTCGCACTAGCACGGCAGAAGTGGAGGGTGGGTGCATTTGCGTCGTCGTCTTCTTTCAGCAGACCGACAACCGACCAAGAGCCAACGTTCAAAAGCATCATCCATGGCGCACGTCGACGAGTGTCGCCACTCACAAACTTTCACCAGATTCCTCTCCTACGGATGAACAGTTGAAAGCTGCTGCTGTCCATCGGCTACCGAGATTCGGTTGTGAGAGCCCGCGTGATTCTTCATCAGAAGAGGGGGGGGGGGGGGGGGGGGGGGGGGGGAGTTTTGGTTGCCGGCTGCTCGGCGTGTCACTTACGTTTTTGTATGGTGATGTGAAGCACAGCAGCAGCAGAAACCGGCATCTCGTACGCACTGCACTGGTCTCCGATAAGGATAAGCCCTCCTAGGTCACAGCTCACGACGCATACTTTATATGAACCTAATTGCAACTTGCGAGATGCTCTTATCTGAACAGTGCGCCGGTGAGGATTCCATGTGCTTTTGCACGTTGCGCAACGAAGAAAGCAGCGATTGAAAATTGGCGTTCTGTATAGTATGTACATTGTGAACAACAATGACTCTGCCTTTGGGGTTTGGGCGTCGAGCAATGGGTTGCGAGCCTCCAATGCAGTTCGGCCCGTTTCGAACTCCAGTTGGGCGCCTATCCGCAGCCTGGTGCACACATATACGCCGCGGCCCAGGGCTCATTTTTTTGGGCCGGATCGATCTGCGATTATTGGACTGTACGAACTTTATTGTGCGTGTTGGGCTGCAGAGCAATGCTAATGTCCCGGTTGACCTTGAGCAGTGAGCATGGAGCGAGGCAGCGAGCAGTGAGTAGTAGGTCCTGATTGGATAAGAAGAATCTAAACACGCAGATTAATTATTACTAGCCTTAAAATACTCCCCTGTCCATGAAATGATTAATTCCTAGAATCCGTGTAAGTTAAACTTTTTTAACTTCATAGAAAAAAGTGATAACATCTATGATTTAAAATAAGCATCATATAAAAATGTATTCTATGATAAATCTAATAATACTAATTTGATACCATAACTTTTAATTATTTTTAGAAATTTGGTCAAAATTCAAAAAAAAAACTTAGAACAAGTCTAAAAATCTATTCTTTTAGAGATAGAGAGTAGTTATTAATCCATTAGTCTATACTCCTCTATCAAGGAGTAGATCTCTAGCACAAAAACTTGCCTATGAATAAATTGATTTTTACTAAATGGCCCATGGATTCATTTATTTTTTGTCGAAGTCCTCTCATATTTACTACACCTCTCCCTTCCCCTCTAGTGTACAACTCGAACAATCACTATCTAGTGTATAATTACTTCATCTCTACCAATATATAATCTCTACCAATATATAATGCACCGATAAAACTTCCCTAAGTCTACACAATAAAACGTACCCAACAGTCAATGACTGCACTAAGTGTACCCAAAATTACCTCCACCAAAGTAAAACCTTTCAAAATAAACGTCCCAGATTAACTCTAAACTCTTCTTAGGTGTGCTCACTCAGATCCAACGGTGGAAGTGCTCTGCATCTGCCCTCATCACTCATCCTCCCATCCCGTCCCGCGCCCATACCGCGCAAGCAGCGGACCCGTAAGCCACTCCCGTCCACGGTCAAACAGAAATCAGATCACACAAAAATAAAAAGCCGCGACCTTCCACCTCCACGCGAACGCCGCCATCGGGAACCCGCGCTCCCATCGCCGCGAGCTCCAACGAACGCCCAAGCCACCGGCGGGACCCCCCGCGAACGCCGCCCCCGGCGGGACCCCGCGAACGCCGCCACCGGCGGGACCCCCCGCGAACGCCGCCACCGGCGGCAGCCCGCGAACACCGCCAACGCCGCCGCTGGGAACCCGCGACCTTCCACCTCCCCGCGAACGCCGCCAACGCGTGTTCCCGCGAACGTCGACGCCTGCTCCCGCGAACACCGCCGCCGACGGGAGCCCGCGCTCCCGCGCCGCGACCTCGACACCTCCCGCGACGCCACCGCGCTGCCACAACGCGAGACAAGGGGCTGCTACGCGCCCAATCGCCCGCCGCGGGAACCACGCGTAGCGCACGCGTCGCCTCTCCACCACAGCCACCCCGCGCCGGCTGACCACCTGCTCGCGAGGCCATCCGGAGCCAGGGACGCACAACTACGCTCTCAGCCCAGCTGTAAGTATGCATACATAAATTGCTTCTTATTTGCATATACCGTTTATAGATAAACATGGGTCTTGCTTTCGTTTATACATAAACATGGGGCTTGCTTTTAGGGACATCTGATATGGAGAATAGACGAAAAGCACGTCCTGTATTTAGCGACATATCAAACATTATTGGACGGGGTATGTTAATTGTAATCGCCCTCGATATTTCTCAAATTTTATAAAAATAAAAATTTGACACACTTTACAAGTCACAGGAATAGAGACAGAACCGGGAAATGGGACTGCAGATGAGGAGAGAAGAAAAAGGGAAGAGAGAAATAGAAAATAACGTGAATACCGCGCACGGAAAAGGGTCGACGAAACCACCGAACAAAGAGAAGAACGGAACAAAAAACAACGTGAATATAGGGCAAGTAAAATAAACCCGCAATACCAGCAACTCCTGCTCATGGTATCCGCAAACTGATCGTTTATTATATATCTTTCTCCTTATTTTTTGTGGATATAATATACGACCATGTGATGTAGGATCTATATCTGTTTGTACAGATGTTCAAACAACAGAATCAATATGTTCCGGGGTAGGTATGAAAACACCGCCACCTCCAGCGACTCCTCATCATGGTAAAATTCGACTCTATATCATGATTATTGTGATTGCTAATGTCATTTCATTTTGTGTTGCTAACGTCACAACACTTATTTTTTTTATCATGTGATGTAGAACCTATATCTGGTCTTATAGACGTTCAAATGACAGAATCAGTGGATAAAACATTGTGGCCATCACGGTTAGGTAAGTTGTTCCTCACAATGCAACCTATTATAATTCTAATAATTTATGAAAATATATGGTAAATGACTCCCTTCGGCTTTATAAAACTAAAATTTGCAGGAGAAAAATCACCACATCAAAGTATGGTCTCAGCCATTTGCCAAGCATCAATCCATCATGAGAAGGAAAATGATGATCCACTTGAGTCCAGTGATTGACTACATAGGAATAATGAGTACGTCAGGAAACAACGACCACCATTGATGTCGTTGCAGACTGAGGGTCCAAACGAAACCATCATTAATACAGGTATGCTACCATCTAACTAAGACACCATTAGTTTCGAGATGATGCTAGGCTCACAATATATGATAAATCTCTTGTGTTTAATTATGGTTAGGTGCCGGCACAAGCACTGCTAGGCTGCTAAGAAGCCGAAATCGTTACCTAAATATGGATGCGACAACCAAGGTACAATTGCTAAAGCAGAGGCGGGACTATAAAAAAACAAGAGCAGCGGCTAAAAGCCAACAAGAGTGCCCTACTCTTCCTCAAGATGAAAATGCTAACCATATGTCAGGGACACCTATACAACCGGGCTATGTAGAAATGTAACACCCTAAAATTTGAATTAGTAAATTAGATTTATTTCAAATGATTTTGTGAAGCATAGAATTAAATAAAAATAAAACTAAATTAAATACTATGCTAGGGTTTAACTTGTTTGTGCATTTCATGCCACTACATATTTTCTTGTGTTGCTTGAATTTAGAAAACCCAAAGAAAAGATTTCGAAAACCCTTTTGAAATCAATTTCAAAATCAAGTTGCAAAGTCAATAAAAAGGAAAAGTAGAAAATCTCTTTTCTCCTCCCTCTCCCTCCTTTCAGCCCGAGAAGCCCAACACCCGGCCTGCTTGCCCCCTCTCCCTTTCTTTCTCCTTTGGGCCGGCTCCCCCACTCTCGGCCCAGCTCGGCCGCAGGCCCGCACCGCGCTGCCCTCCCTCCCTCTCTCTCTCCCTGACCGCGTGGACCCGCCGGTCAGTCCCCTCTTCCCCTACCTCGAGTCCGACCGGGACTCTGGCCGCGCCGATGCCGCGTCCGCCGATCCCGCAACCGCTCCCCTCCGCGGTTTCCGCGCGTGTCCGCGTGGGATTCTCCCTCCCTGACCCCGCCATAAGTAGCACCGACCCCCGCGCCGTCTCTCCCATCGCCTCGCATCGTCTCGCATCAGCAGTAGCAGCGCCACCGCGTTCCGCGGTCAAGCCGCTGCCGTTCCGTGCATCTCCGACCGCGGTAGGTCCCCTCGACCCGCGCATCGTCCTCGCGAAGCTTCTGAACACCCTATCCTCCTCTTCTCCCTCTCTTTTGTGCTCTGGTTCATCGGGTCGCCGTGCACAGGGGATCCGCCGCCGCGGTCCACCGCCGTTGGCCCTCCCCGTCCTTCTCCGAGCCCGGCCAGTGCCCTAGACGAGCTCGCGGTTCTCCCCTCTCTCTCCCCGACCAAATTCCGTGCGAAACCGAGCACCCTAGCCCAGCATCGCCTCGCGCCGTCGTGCGCCGGCCATCGGCCATGGCGCCTCGCCGTGCGTCGCCCTGCGCCGGTGAGGGAACCGCCCACACCCCCTGTTCTAATCTGAACCGCCGAATCTCGATCCAATGGATCTAATCCATCGATACCCCTTCGGGTGGTAATCTTGCTAAAGAGCCCCTGCTCTTTTCTCCTCTCAACCCGCAGTCCATAAAGCGGATTCCAGCTTTACGCTTTCCCCTCGGCAAAACGTATTTCCTTTTTAGATCTATTTAATTCGATTTTAAAAGAAAAATTCCTATTTTCAGTTTTGCCACTGATTTTCAAATGCTCATATTTTCTTCGTTTTAAATCCAAATCGATTCGTTCAAGTTGCGTTAGATCCGTAATTTTATGCTCTATCCAGTAGTATAGATTTCATCTATGTTAATTACTTTTGAAAATCAAAGTAAATTAATTTTTTAATGATTTAATCTTGCCCTTTTCAAAATCTTGTTTAATCTATAGTTTAATCGTTTTAGATCTGATTAGTGAGATTCTCGCGTCTTTGTGATCGTAGTAAAGTATAGATCTGTTTTATAACCTTTTCAAAGCCTCTTTATTGTTTATGGTGTAATGTTCTGATCATATCTTTATTGCTTCGTGTATGATTGTTCGGATGATTGCGTGGTGATGTTGATCGAGTTCAGCCGGTGAGATCTTCGGTGAGCAAGAGTTCTTCGCAGCAGATCAGGATCACCAGGAGCTTTGTGATCAAGACAAGTTTAACATGGGATCATCCTTGTTACCTATTCACCTTAATTCATCTAGTCATGATTGCATGTGTCTAATTTGATTCCTATTAGATCTATACCATAAACTTGTTATTCTTTTACCTTGTCACCATGGGTTTCTATGCATATGGGTAGCTTTGCTATGCTTCACATGATGAATATTGAATTGAATCTTGACTAATGATATATGCAACTTGAGATAAAATTTGCTTTTATAGCAACATGGAATAGGACCCCACTGTAGGGCAAAAGCTAGGATTTAAATGCAACCACGAGTGTTATAATGGCTCTGGCTTTAGTCAAGTATGAAGATTCGTACTGGCATGTTGGCAGTTCGTGAAAGGCACCATTGCCGAGCTGGTTGTAGTCCATGTCCTAGGGTGGTTACCGCTTCGAAAGGTACCATCGAGTAGGGGCTTTACATACTCCTTGCCCTTGGGTCCGTAGGGTCTGTCAACATGTTGGGAGAGGTTTTGAAAGACTTCATAGTGTTCCCTGCCCACTCACCTTGGAAGTGTTATGGGAGTTATAAACCCGGGCATATGGGCAACATGGCTTGTGGGTAAAGTGTATAACCTCTGCAGAGTGTAAATCTATCATGATAGCCGTGCTCACGGTTACGAGCGACCTGGAAAACTCACAGTGTAGATGATCATGTTGTTTAACTGTTAATGATGCTTATTAATCTTATCATGTGGTTAATAATTGGGTTATGCATAATTAAAGCTAAGTGTTGGTAAAACTTGACCAAGATAAAAACTACCGTAGTTCAGACAGTGTCAGCCTTTTTGAGCTTCATAACCCTATGTTACTCTTGCTGAGTACTTTAAGTGCTCACTCTTGCTTTCTCAACCCCCTTCAGATGGCTATGAAGACTACCGTGAGGAGTACTAGGCTAGTGGTCAACCAGTCGGCGTTCCCTGTGAAGTGGAGCTTCATCGCGAGAGTTATCCTTATTTTCCGCTGTTTTGTTTAAGAATATTATTCGTTATGTAATAAGCACTCAGTGATGGTACTATTTAAAGATTTGTCGGCTTATGTGTGATTGATCTCTGGGCAGACATGAGTTATTCATATTCAATTTTATCCTTAAAATCGGGTTGTGACAAGAAACCACCGACGTCGAGTTTGATTCTGCTTTATTCGAAGTTCTCATGATTATTCTGATGATGAAGGTTAGTTTTACACATATATGTTCCAAGTTTTCTTAAAACAAATATGTTAATTCAATTGTCTATGAACAGATCATCTACATCACATAGAAAAAGATATGGGCGTAGAAGATGGACCTAAAGATTTTGAAACCATGCAGTTTCTTGATGAAGGTAACTTATACTTCATTTGTCCATTCCAGTAGTATCCTTTCAATGATTTTCTTGACAACATGGATGTAATTTTCAATATACAAAACAGACTGTGCATTCGAGTCGTATCGTGTCAACGATAATTGCAATGGGAAAGCTATCGCTGGTGATCCTTATGATTTCGTCTATCATAACTTGTCGGATGGACACCATGTTTTGAAGAAGGTTCCCGACTGCAGATATTGTGGAGCCATTAGATTTGAAGGAGAGCCACGAGGATTCTGTTGTCGAATGGGAAAGATCAAAGTCCATATCCATGATGTACCTTCTGAGTTGAAGAGGTTGTTCACAAGCCAGGTGGATACTGATGCAAAATATTTCAGGAAACACATAAGGTACTTCAACTCCCACTTCTCTTTCACAAGTCTCGGGGTGACACTGGACCAAAAATATAGCACCGCAACAGGTACTGGCATATATACATTCCGTGTACATGGTGCGATGTACCATCGTCTGGACCATTTGGTGCCAGGATCAAAAGGGCCATGACACCTGCAACTCTACTTTTATGACACAACAAAAGATGATACATTGTCACATAGAGTGAAAAGGTCACCTGATCTAGATATAAATATTCTAAGAAATGTGATCAGTCTGCTACAAGCACATAACCCTTATGTACAAACCTTTAATAGAGTTGGCTCTATTCCAAATCTTGATGACTATATGATTGAGCTCAACACTAATGTGACACCTGACCAGTGAAGGTACAACCTCTTTTGTATTACTCAATTTTTTATTATTTGAAAAAAAAACAAATATAGTTATGACTGTTTTATTTTAATTCCCGCATAACATTTTTAGGTATAATGCTCCTACTGCCTCACAAGTTGCCGCTATCTGGACCAATGGAAATGACCCCCAAAGATGCTTTGATAGGAGTGTTATTGTATACCCTAGGGGAGAGAAGATGTGCTATATCAAAGCATATCATGGTTGTTATGACCCATTAACATATCCTTTATTGAATCCTAAAGGAGAAACTGGATGGAATAAGTTCATGCCGTACAATGACACTCCATTACAATCGACCTATACTACCCATGTTGAGGATTCAGTACAACCACCACTAGGTATGACAACAATCTATCATGAACATATTGATCCTACAGTTTCTATACAATGCAGACTCTTTTAGGACTGTAATGCTGCCTCACTTATACTTGTGTACAACAACATGTATTGATCCTCTTTACAATCTATATTTATGGCTAAATTGCTACTACTAAAAAATATTACCATATTCATGTAGATGATGGTGACACAGACAATGACGTGCAACAAGGTGAATATACAAGTGCATTTGCAGAAACAAGTAGGTCTACAAGGTTTGTGACAGCAAGAGAATACTACTGCTTTATGATGCAAGTTAGAAAGGGTCTTTTTAACATCTAGTTATTTGGAGGGAGGCTTTTCCAACAATGGGCAGTCGACATGTATATAAAGATTGAGTCCATGAGGCTTGACTGGTATTCTAACCCTGAAAACCAGAAACTGATAAGGGCTGAATTATATCAAGTGAGTGAAAATAAATAATATTTCAATATTTCAATGAGCATGGGTAGTAGTTGTGTCACTCATTTTGCAATTTATTATGTGTGCCACAGGGTTTGGTTGATGTAGTTTCTGCTGGAGAAACTAGAGCTTCAGAGGTTGGAAAAAGAGTTGTGCGCCCCGTTCTTTTCTGGGTGGTGATCGCGATATGCAACAAAGATTTCTTAATGCAATGGCCATTGTCCAACGTTTCGGAAAGTCGGATTACTTCATCACAATGACTTGCAATCCATATTGGGAGGAGGTCACAAGCAATCTTGAACCTGGACAAACACCGCAGGATCGGCCAGATCTGGTGTCAAGAGTATACCGAGCCAAATTACGTTTGGTCAAGGATTTATTGATAAAGAAGAAATATTTTGGGGAAGTTGCAGCCTATGTGCATGTGACTGAGTTTCAGAAAAGGGGTTGCTACATGAGCACATCCTATTGATCATGAAAAGAGGATGTAAGTTAACAAACCTAGATGAATATGACAAATACATCTCAACAGAAATTCCGAACAAGGACAAGTAACCTGTGTTGCATAACCTGGTCATTAAGAATATGCTCCATGGACCATGTGGTGCCTTGAATAAGAAGTGTGCGTGTATGAGGGATGGAGAGTGTCATTTTCATTATCCTCGGCAATTCAACACAGAAATACGACAAGGCAAAGATTCTTATCCTTTGTATAGCAGAAGAGGTGATGGCCAACGTGTCAAGATCAGAGGGGCTGAGTTAGACAATAGGTGGGTTGTCCCGTACAATCCAGGTCTGCTTATGAGATATAACTGTCACATCAACGTTGAGGCATGCTCAAGCATCAAAGCCCGTAAGTATTTATTTAAGTATGTATACAAATGCCACGATTGTGCATCATTCTCAGTCGTTAATGTTGGGGTAATAAATGAGATTCGTCAGTATAGGGATGCTAGATACATCTCACCACCGGAAGCTGTACATAGGATTTTTGGTTTCCATCTTTTTGGGGTCTACCCATCTGTGCTGCAGCTCCAATGTCATCTGCCTAACATGCAGTCTGTTATTATTAATGAGACAAATAGTTTAGAAGAAATAGTGAATAATCCTACTTCTTCTATGACTACACTGACGGAATTTTTTAAGGTTAATTGTATTGACAGTTTTGCAAGGAAATTACTGTACAGAGAAATCCCAGAATACTACCGGTAGGTCAGTGGCAAAAAGGTATGGCAAAGAAGAAAGAAAGGAGGACAGATTGGCCGGATAGTGTATGCGCACCCTGCTGAAGGTGAGAGGTATTTTTTGAGAGTGCTTCTAAATCATGTTAGAGGTCCAACCTCATTTGAGGATTTGAAAACAGTGGCAGGCATCATTTGCCCCACTTTTAGAGAATCATGTGAGAAGAGAGGACTTGTAGAGACAGATAAGACACTTGATGACTGCTTGTGTGAGTCTGCCACTTTTCGGATGCCATATGCTCTTAGAAGGTTATTTGCTACTATTCTGGTTCATTGTGAGGCCACAAAAATCCGAGAACTGTGGGACAAGCATAAAGAATCAATGTCTGAGGATTACAGCAGAAACCACTATAACTCAAAAACAGTAGAACAAATGGTGCTTAGAGATATTAGGGATTTGCTTCAGTCCATGGGAAAGGATATGAAAAACTATGATCTTCCACAGCTGAATGATACAGGTACAAATTTGTCACCAGATTATCTACTGAGTTTGAACAAAAATAGTTTACTGATATCTATTTTTTTTGTCAAACAGTTGAATTTTCTAAAGTCATAATGAGGGAGATCAAAGAAGAACTTTCAGTGGGGGTGGACCAGGAACATTTGGATATAAAAGGGAGTCTTAACAAGGAACAATGTGCTGGATTTGATGAGATTATGGATCATGTACTAAATAAAAAAAGCCAAGTGTTCTTTGTTGATGGTCCAGGAGGAACAGGAAAGACATTCCTATACAAGGCTCTTCTTGCTAGAGTGTGTTCCGAGGGATTGATAGCCATTGCAACCGCAACTTCTGGTATAGCAGCGTCGATACTGCCTGGAGGACGCACAACACACTCAAGGTTTAAGATCCCAATAAAGCTATCAAGCAGTAGCATGTGCAACTTTACAAAACAAGGTGGGACTGCAGAGTTGCTTCGTAGTGCATCTTTGCTAATCTGGGATGAGGTTGCTATGACAAATCGTCTAGCGGTTGAGTGTCTTGATAGGTTGCTGCAAGATATTATGAATTGTGAACTTCCATTTGGGGGAAAGGTAATTGTATTTGGTGGAGATTTTAGACAAGTTCTTCCAGTTGTGACACGTGGGACTAGAGCACAAGTAACAGATGCTACCTTGCAAAGATCTTATTTGTGGGATAGTATCAGAAAGATACAGTTGACATGTAACATTAGGGCTCAGTCTGACCCATGGTTCTCAGATTATCTCCTTAGAATTGGGAATGGAACTGAAGAGACACTTGGAGATGATTATGTTCACCTGCCAGAAGATATTGTGATTGGTTATACAGATACAGAGGATTGTGTAAACAAGCTAATTCAAGACGTGTTCCCATCACTTGAGGACAATGCAAGATCAACGGCTTATATGAGCACACGTGCCATTCTTTCTACCAAAAATGAACATGTGGATCAGCTAAATGCAAAGATGATTGACAGGTTTCCAGGTGAGGAGAAAGTTTACCATAGCTTTGACTCTGTCGATGATGATTCAAGAAACAACTACCCTATTGACTTCATAAACTCCATCACTCCAAATGGTCTTCCACCACATGTGCTCAAAGTAAAAATGAACTGCCATGTAATCCTTCTCCGCAATCTTGATCCAAACAATGGATTGTGCAATGGAACAAGGTTAATGGTTAGAGCCTTCCAGGACAATGCAATTGATGCTGAAATTGTAGGAGGGCAACATGAAGGAAAAAGGGTGTTCCTACCTAGGATTCCAATGTCTCCATCTGATGATATTTCACTGCCTTTCAAGATGAGAAGAAAACAATTTCCAATTCGCTTAAGTTTTGCAATGACCATAAACAAAGCGCAGGGGCAAACTATCCCAAATGTTGGCATCTACCTTCCAAAACTTGTGTTCTCACATGGTCAGCTTTATGTCGCTTTGTCAAGGGGAGTTTCAAGGCAAACAACCAGAATTTTGTCAAACCCAAACAAGGAACTGGATTCTACAGGTAAGACCACCAAAAATATTGTATATAGAGATGTGTTGACATGGTGATTCTACAATTATGGAGTTTCAATGGATCACTGATACATGGTGGTCGTGTTGAAGAGAACTCCATGTTCCTTTTTTAGATCACGAAACTTGCTAATGTGCTGCACTCAACTCCAGGAATAGCTAAATAACTCCTAGGTGAGGTGCTTCTCTAATCCAGCAATTGTTTATCTTTCTCTTGATATAAAATGAGAAATTCTGGAAATGTAAATTAAGATTAGCACAAGAGATAGAAGTATAGTACTGTACTATTTTTAAGTCTTGCATGTCCGTCAACAACCCATTCTCAATCTCAGCTTAGAAAAATATTATGATCCAAAATGTTCAGATATAGTTGCACCCACTGCCCTCACATGCCCAGATCAGAGTGACAGACATATTATTGACCATAACAAATTAGGATGTGTTCAGAGTGATCAGAGTGATAGACACATTATTAGTAGAGTGACATATTATTGTTTTTACTTGCTTCGTCGATTTGTCTCTGTAGAATGAATCAAATTGGTTCAGTAGTGGTAGATTGTAACTAATCTATGGCACCATGTCTGGTACAGAATTTTACATATATTGGTACATGTGATTGGCTTTGTTGGTGTAAAACTATATCTTTTTTAGTTTTTCATTGGTGTGAATTTTTTTATAATTTTATAACCACTCAAGCCCTTCATAGTCGATTGTTGATTCTAATCAGAAATCTTTGCTTATCCATATTTCTGCAGGGTAAGAAATATTCTCACTAACCTTTCATTGCGGGGATATGGATAGGGGACGTGGGGCAACTGACATCAGGCCTTTGCACCTCCAGACATCACTCGCTAAATTGGTGTCCCCGTAACAGCAACACCAAGCTACCTCACAAATTATCTCTGCACTGTGAAATTGGCTCGGATACTTTAAGAACGATAGAGATAGTTAATACTTTAAGAACAATCTTGATATTTATGAGGTGATACATGTCATGAGGTTATGATATGGTCCTTTTTAAATTTTCATTGTAAGTTTTGATATCACCTTTTGGAGTGATGGTTGTCTTTATGTGCACTGAAACAATGATGAGTAATTTTGGCTGGGTTTGATCTGTTGCTGGTATTCCATTCACATTCACTATTGGTGTTTAGTCATCTGATAATCATGGTCATACTTGTGACTAATCTTGAAATTGTGAATTTTGTGTATGTACTGAATCCCGTGATGTGTTTAGTAATATTTGAATAAGCTGCGTCTTAAGAATTTCAGTTCACTATTGAACGACGACAAATGCTGAATGACCAACTGTTCCTAGCCTTGCTGGTGGTCCATGTTTGCTTGCTAAATGCTTGCTTGTCGTCATGCATATAGCGGCCATCAGCAAATGTGCGTGTGTGTATATATATATAATCTTGAATAATGAGCACTGTGTTGCCTCTGATCTTGAATTCCTCACTCCGTGTTGCTGTCATGATGACCCCAACTGGAAGCACATCCATCCACCTCCAAAATGAACTCCTCAGCTCCCGCGCCCATCAATGCGTTTGAACTATGAGCCCAGCAGCCAACGCCATCAAGTCTTTGTTTTTGGGAAAGCCAACACCATCAAGTCAAGAGTGCTTCATCTCCCTCTACTCATCTCTTCATCATCTCCTAATATAAAGGCAGACACGTGCTTCATCGACCTCTGCTCCTCACTTCATCTCCCTCACCTCCTCACTCTTGCTGATGGACTTGCGCATGGAGAGGAGAAGCTCGACTTGGCCGAGGTGGTACGGCAGTGGGAGACCAAGGACGCAGCTGTCGCGAGGTTCTCCGCCGGCGAGCTGGACCCGAGAAGGTGATAAGCGCGGAGGTAGTGTAAGTAATCTGCTTATGCATTAGTCGTCCTTGTGCCCGTGTGTACTAATAACTTCAATCTCAGATCGTGGTGCGATCGGTTTGAATTTCTGTGTCCATGTTCCTGTGCGTATGTGTGCAGTGATGCTTTGATGCTTGTGCCTGTGTTATGCATGTGGCTGTTTGGATTTCTGATGGTCAAGTTTGCTTACGATCTCTTTTCTTTTCTTTTTTTCTTTTTTGCTTCCTCATCCTTTTTTTCTTTTTTGCTTCCTCATTCCATAAAAGTTTCCCTATGATACTACTGTATCTTCCAGCGACCTCTCTATTTTTATACATTTTATTGAGAATTCTATGCGGTATATATAAAAAAATGTTTGCACACTCATGAAAGGACCTAATTGGCCTAGAGGGGGGGGTGAATAGGCGTATCTAAAAACTTATCGCAAACGCTAACCGAAATAAATGCGAAATTAAAATTATCGGTCTAGCCAAAACAACACCCCTTTACTTAAAACACTAGCACCTAGCAAATTATGAAAATAAAGCTTACTAAGGTGCCGGGATAGGAAGCTCACCTAACAAGTCTAGGTTGCAAGGTCACACAAACCTAAGCAACTAGTACTCTAAGCAAACCGGGAGCTCCTACACATGCTAGTGAAGGCAAAGCGCACAAAGCCTAAGCTCACTAGTAATGCTCAATAGCAAGGCTACACAAGCCAAACTAGAGAGCTCAAAAAGCTTAGCTACACAAGCTAAGTAGTGTGACTAACAAGACTACACAAGCCAATTAGTCACTCAAGAACTACTTCTATGCTACACAAGCAAGAAGGTAACTAGAAAGATACACAAGCTATACTAGTTACCAAAGCAAAGACTAAACACTAGCATAAGTATGAAACAATAAGTATAAGCTAGTGAATAGAGAGTGCAAACCACTGATTTGTACTACCGGCAGTAGGACCGGTACTACCGGTGGCCGGTACTACCGGTGAAGGCAGACCGGTACTACCGGTGGTTTGCTGTAGCTCCGGGATCTCAATGTAATGAGCTTTGAATCCGAATCCGAGCTTTTCCCCACACTCCTTGAGGTTGAGGATGATGATGTTGAGCTTTGCTTGGATTGGTTCCTCTCCAATTTGTAGATCGGGCCTTCCCAACCTATGAACTTTGAGGGAGAGAGGAAGAACACGAAGAACACAAGAACAAAGGATAGTCGAAGCTATCTCCACACCATCAAGCACGTGAGACTCAAGATTTATACCGAGGTTCGGTCCCCACAAAGGAGTTCCTACTCCTCGTTGTTGAGGTGACCACAAAGGTCGGAGTCTCTTCCACCTCCTTGCCTCCCTCAAGCAACCACAAAGGTTAGCCCAAGATTTCCACTAAGGATCGAAGGGGTAATACAAACGATTCGGGGTGCCCTCACAAATGAATCAACACGGGCAACCACGAAGAACAACTAGCCAGCTAGGATTCCAAGAATCCAAGAGTAACAAATGCAAAGCAAGCCGGCAAGAAGAGGAAATCGAATGCTCAAGTCGTAGATCGATCCTCTCCACACTCAAATCTCACTTCTCTCTCACAAATCCACCGTGGATTGAAGCAAAGGAGCATAGGGGGAGAGAGACACACTTGGGACCCTTTTTCTCAGGTGTAGGAGTGGAATAATGGGGGTGATCGCCGCCCCACGGGAAGGGGCGGCCTATTTATTCCCGCAGCTCCAGATGCACTACCGGTACTACCGGTGGTGTCCCACCGGTACTACCGATTCAAGATTTCCGACCGTTGGAGCCTTCCGACCATTGCACAAAGTTAGTCAACCGGTACTACCGGTCTTTCACCGGTACTACTGGTCACCATCGGTACTACCGGTGAGGAACCGGTACTACCGCTGGTTCAAAATCTCGTAACTAGAGACACTCAGGAATTTTGCCTACCGATACTACCGGTAGTTCATTTTTCAGCACACTAGATCTCGGCGGGGAAATGACTTACCGGTACTACCGGTCTCCCAGACCGGTACTACCGGTAGTTCATTTTTCAGCACAACTTCAACACCCATCTAAGCCTTTGCACCCTAGCAGAAACACATCTTCTAAGTGCCCGTGAGTGTAAGGTATCTCTCGAACACATAAAGACTTATGACATGAGCACTCTTATCCTCATCAAGCTAGTCTACTATGCATCCCTCTTGATAGTATGGCTTTTCCTATAACTCAACCCGGTCAAACACTTCTCTAAACATCTATGACCGGTGAAATGAAATGCTCTAAGTTATACCTTTGCCTTGTGCATTCCTTTTCATCTCCTTCTCCAATGTTGATGCAACTCATGCACCAACCTATCACAAATGATATGATCCACTTTATATCATCACGTGACATATTGGTTCATCGATCTTGACTTCACTTGCCCTTCACCGTTGCCTTTCGTCCATCGGTGCCAAGTCTAGCTCAAGCCTCCCGCCACGCGGTCAAACGCTTCAAGCCTCCAACTTGCCCTTCACGCTTGCAACCGGTCCATCAAACTAAGTCATGCCTTGACCTTCTCCACCTTGTCACATGATTCCATGTCATGTTTCATATGCAATGAGCTCCTTCATCATCAAGTTGAGCACCATCAATATGCACAAGCCATCTCTCCATGACTTTATTGGTTGCTCACACTTATGTACCTAAGGACTAAATCACCTGTGTGTCTCACATTAAACACATATTAGTCCACCTAAGTTGTCACTCAATTACCAAAACCAAACATGCACTTTCAATCTCCCCCTTTTTAGTAATTGATGACAACTCTACAAAGATATGGAAATTAAGATCTTTTTGGACATTATGTCATTTATCCAACATTTAAGATCTATACCAAGATTTGGATAAATGCCACAAAATCCGACTTGGTAGTGATAGCTCCCCCTACATGTGTGCTCACAAAGGTTTGAATCAAGCTTTGCACACATGCATGAATACTCATTTTGGGAGTGCTAGCACTACTAAGTGATTCTAAGGGATATAGGATAAACCTTTGAAGATATCCATGTAGTTCTACTTTGAAGTTCATCCTTAGTACCATGGTTAGCTAGATACCACAAAAAACAACACTAGAAACCCCGTGAGATCAACATTAGAAGCAAGGTTTCTAGATACCAATTGAAGGAACATATATCTAGCTTACCAACCTATGCATGCTAGTTTATCAACTCATCATACCATTCCTACAACTAGCATACACCACACAAGCATGCATATAAATATAGGACTTATGCAATATGCAAGGCAAGCACATGAATATGCACATATCAAATGCAATCAATCAAGTTCATGAGCTTGCTCCCCTACTTATGTGCATCACTTAGTCCAAGACTTTGATCCTTTCAATCTTGTTTCCTTATGTCCATGTCCATGTCTTCTCTCCCTTAGTGCATGTCCATTCACTAATATATCTTTGTTCACTAATCTCTCCCCCTTTGTCATCAATTTCCATAAAAGGTATGCTTCTTATTGATGCAAAGGTTGCACTAGGGTAGATGGTTGATACTTGTTTCTTCTCATTGTTGATGGACACCAACACATATGTATTGGAATGACTCTTCATGTAAGATCATTGATCATTATACCATTGAGTAGGGCAACTCCCTTGTGGTCACAACAATTGTCATCCAAATAAGCTTTGCAAGTAAGAGAACTTTTGATTTGATCACTTAAGGTTGAAGATCACTTTTAACTTTTAGGATATCACTTGTGAGATACCACATGAAGGATATTACTTGAATGAACTAATTGTAGATCATCACATGTATGCTAGAACTAGACATCTTTTAAAAGTATAAATATGAAAATTGATACTATTTGAAAGATTAGCATAAGTCTAGATACCACTTGTATGTTACATCTTGATATCCATTTGCATTGTAGTCTTGTGCTTGAACTATTTTCAACTTCATGATCTTCCATTGTTGACTTGAATTAAAATATTTGTCTAAACTTTCAAGTATGGTTTTGTCACTTGATTGCAATCCAAAATAGATCAAGTACTTGGGTTTACTAGCTCATGAACAAACTCATATACTACAACTAGGTTCAAATAATCAATCAAGCAATAGTGGTAGGCTATAAGCATAAAATTCATTTGATTTTTCAATGAATGATCACTATGTGTGACTATATGCACTAAAACATGTCTAAGCAATAATGTATGCATATGTCAAGCAATTTCACCTTTGCTATGTTGGAGTAGAAGATAGTCATATATATTTCATCTCCAATTAGCAATGTGAAGTCCAATTAAGAGCTTGGTGAAGACCAATGATAACCAATTTGAAGACCAATCTTCACTCATGTGAATTGAGAACCACTAATGATCAAGTGCACTTTCTTGTTGTGGTTGACTTGCTTCTTTTCTTGATCTTTGCTTGCATGAGAGAATACCAAATGATGTACCACTTTGTAAATCATGACACTACTTGCATGTAAGTTCATGAAACTCTCTCTTTTTGGGTGTTGCTTGCTTTTTTTTGATCAACCCTATTGATACCTTCAACTAAGTATCTCAAAATGATCCCTAGATCACCACTTCCATATTAGCCTTCCAAGCATATTAGTCCACCTGTGTGTCTCACATTAAACACATATTAGTCCACCTAAGTTGTCACTCAATTACCAAAATCAAACATGCACTTTCAATTCAGAAAACAAATCACCATGGAGATAGAAGGGGAGGAAGGAAAAGTCAGTGTTGTCAACTCTAAAGATATTGTCCTCGAAGTTGTGGCGGCTAAAGCTGATGTCACACAAGAAAATGGTAAGTATTGTTACAAATATTAGAAACCATTGTTAGTGTCAAGCAAAAACTCATGTTTCAGTAAAATATGTATAGAAGAAGTTGTCGTGGACAAAGAAGTACAGGAAGTGATGGTCGGTGTTGGCAACACTAGAGAAGAAAATGAGTTGGAGGCACAAATACCTCAAGCTGAGCTCAAAGTTGTGGCGACCAAAGTTACAGATCAAGGTGCAATGGATATAGAAGAACATGAAGTGACAATCGGTGTTGGCAATGTTGGAGAAGAAAATGAGCTAGAGGGAGTTGGGGCGGGCAGCTACTGTGTTTCTGGGTCAATTGAAGAGCCAACCGAAGCAAATGTCACACAACCAAAGGGTAAGTATTGTTATCAGTATTACAAACTACTGTTAGTAACAAAAAGAAAACTCATATTTTGCTAAACTAAAATTTGAGCAGCTCGCTTACCGATCAAGTTTCCATAGATACAGGAGAAGAGGAATTGAAGGTCGTTGACAGTGTTAGAGAAGAATGTGAGTTGCAGTCATCCCAGTCACCGCAATAAGAAACAAAAGAAATCACACATAGACCAAGATGACCCCGAGGGAGTTGTGGTGGGTACCAAATCACTTCAAGTGGTAGCCCAATCTGATGACACACAACAACATGGTGATGGCGATGTTGAAGAAGACAGTGAGTTACTGACAGAGCTACTTAGGATGTCACAGCATAATAAACCAAAGAAATCAAACGCAACTAAAGTTAAGCACGAAGGTAAGAAATTAGTGCTTATTCTCTTATTTTATTGCGTCTCTTTGGTTTACTCGGTTATTTATATGAAAAAACTATTTTGTTGTAGATTACATGTGCACGACAGAAGATTTTGCTCTGATTGAATACCTGCAATCACAACCCAAAAAAAGAGTTTTGGTGAACATAGGCAGTGCATGGCTGTATACAAAAGATATGCAATGCATGTTTTACGATGACATGAAATTTGATGGTGAAGTAAGTACATTTTATATATTAAATTATTGTTATTAAAACCTGCCTATATGATCTATTTTTTATATTTTTTCTTATACAGGTCTTAAGTGCATATATTCACTGTATAAGGGATGAAGAGCATCTACTTCATAGAGAAGGTGGAAAGGTTTTCTTGGAGAATACTTGGATCTGCAGCCTACTTAAGCGTGATGGTGACCCTAAGGTGGCATTAAGTTATAAGACAGATACCATTAAGGAAAGGGTGCAGAATTATTTACAAGCTGACATGGTGAAACTTAATTTTACTATTATTTAGATATTTGGAATGTTCCTTTATAGTGAAGAAGAAGATGATAATACTTAAAAAGTTTCAATGTTTGGTGCAGGTTTTTCTTCCAATTAATATAAAAGATTACCATTGGTACCTGGGAGTTGTTCGTCCTGAACTAGAACAGGTGCATGTACTCGATTCAATGGGATTAGGATCAGATCGTAGAGACCTCAAAACTATCGTGAGTAATCATGCCTTTTTTGACATTTTCTCTTATTATTACGCTATTTATTATTAATCCTGAAATAATACAGATTACCACAACAGTTAAGAGGACTAGAAAGACAGATGAAATTTGTATTGGAACATGATAAAGACCTTACGCAAGGCAAGTGGGAGAACCTAGAGGTTTCAACATGGCGTGTTATTGAAAAAATTGAAGAGAAAATGCAAACGGATGGGTAAGTGTCAATGTGACTTGTGTATATACAAAATTTATTATGTTTAGTTTGACATAATTAGCAATTTCTTAATTATTAATGTGCAGAACATCCTGCGGTATGTGGATGGTAAACTTCATGGAACATTGGACGGGGTCTTCTCTCTCTGATGAAGTAACTCAGGTGATTCATATATGATTGCATATTTGAGTATTCACCTATATATCATCTAACCATATGTGGTCGAGATTTTTGTTATTATAACTTATTACTTATATATCTAGCTACTTTGCAGGATGATATAAATAATTTCAGGTTTAAACTACCTGCTATCTTGTGGGATTCGAGATTAAACATAAAGAATGTATACCATGAAACTGAACAGCCAGATGGTGACATAGATGGTCCAAGTGATGTTGAAATTATTGAAAGTATGACTGATGTGCCTACACCATCTGCTAGAGTATTCATTAACAGAAGAGAATTATTGTATTTGGTGAGCAGTTACATATGGTCGATCCATAATCAAGAGTGGTTAGACTAAGTGTTTTTCTCTTTTTAATTGAATAATAATATACTAATCTATTACATAATAAAAAATGTGATCAACTCATTCTTGAATCTTCGTCCTTGTTTTTTAGCAAAGAATGGGTCTGAAGCACAACACCATACCCAATATCTATAAGTCTCAGGAATATTAGAGATATTTTAGATGAAAAAAAATCCATGGACCCTAAATGTTTTGACATGGATGTTCGGACGGATGCATGTAACGAAGCCTTGCTCTACTTAGAAGAGCAATACCACTACATGGACCTTAGGTTCTGTGTAAGTTGAAATAGTTCTTGCTTTATTATATGTGTGTATACTTGTATAATTAATCAAACAAATAATTATTGTTTTTGCAAAATTGGACAGGACATATCGCAGATTGGACGAGATCGACGATGTCGTGACAAGATAAGCTACCAAGAACTATCAAAATTGCTTGAATGTTGGCCCGACATGTGCTACGATATTACAGATTGCAGCACTGTAAGATATATTTTATATAAAACTCCTTTTACAAATTTATTGATGCACTTATAGCTGTGTTTATTTACATCTTCTATTGTCGTATCATCACCAAGGTAGGGTCTACATGTTATTCATAATTGACATGAGAAAGAAAAATGTCTACATTATGGATCCCCTTTCTCCTCCTCTAAAAAGTGATAATGATGGATGCAGTCCATATCTAACTATATTATCTGATATTGCCGATCATTTCAACCTCGCCATGAAATTGGCGAATCCTGTATGGAATGATAATATTTTTTACTACCATCGTGAATTTCCAAAATGGCTTCCAAAAACGTATAACTTGTAATACATTTCATTTCTTTTATCAAGTAGACATTTTATTCAGTTACAACAAATAAACATTTGCTCTTATCCAGGAAATTGTCAGGCTTTTTTGTGTATAATTACCTAAACAAGTGGGACGGCAAAGATTGCTGATCAATCCTGTGAGTATATATATATTCTATGTGTGTATTTGAATTATTCATATCAAATTATCAAATTAATGAGTTGGCTTACTATGTGCTATTCACAGATATCAGATATACTAAGGACGGAATTTTTGGAGGGTATTTTGAAGAGTCATGCAAATGAATGTGAAAACTACCCTGAAGAACTCGAAAATCTACTTAGAATGCCTTATTATGACTGAATATATTTTGGACTATATTTATGGTCATATTCAATCGTCTAAGACAAAAACTATGTATTAAATCTTGTTATCTGTTTGTTTTAATTGCGTCTGTAATTTAACTGTGGACAAAAACTATGAAAAAAATCTTCTTATCTTCTTTTAAATGCATCCCTTGATAAAACCGTGGCAACGCACGGGCACTATACTAGTTTAATAAAAGGTTGTAGGATATTATACCATGGAAGGGAGAGGGGAAGGGAGAGGTGTACAATTACTAGTGTGCAATTTACTCTTTTTTGAATTTTGAAATAAAGATTCTTGTCTTGGACAACTATATAAGCATTGCGATGCAAATATCCATGGGCACATAACTATTAATTATTGGGGCCCTTACTTATTTGTTCCAAGCCAAATATGCCATCTCTTTGCTATACAGTGTGACCAAATACATCATCGTAACAACATTTGGACTACATATGCACCAATTTAACAAGTTGTTGCACTAAATTAGACATTTTATAAGTTGTTGTACTAATATGCACGCATTTATTGAGTTGTTACACTTTAAATTGAGTATTCTTTAAGTTATTGGACTAATTTGCACCCACCTAACA
>CM039139.1:16208287-16256756 GCA_022036555.1 Microstegium vimineum
TTTTGATGGGGTTTTTACTAAAAAAATAAGAAAAAAGGCAGTGGGAAACAAAATGAAACATGCTGTAGCAAAAAAGCGGAATATTGGCCTAACGGCTGTGTTTTTGGTTATAAAGCTTTTAATAATGGGAAAATTGGGGTTGGCGAAGAATTCTTTTAGTTTTTTATGGTGTTTTGGTTTTTTTTAATGTTTTGTGGGTTATAATATAATGTCAGCCCTGGGGTTTTCCCGAGAAAAAAAAACTATGGTTTTGATTTTTGGGTGTATTTTTGAAGTTATTTTGACTTCTACAGTGGCCGGGAAATTTTTGCTGTTGAAAAGCTTGCCGCACTAAAGAAAAACTCAGAATATTCAGTTCCAGGTGAATTTTTAATTTTTTCTGAGTTTTGTAGTTTGCATTGTCTCAGGGGGTTTGACTCTGAATCCTGAGCCGTTTTTTGGTTTTTTTGGCTTTACAAAAAATACAAAAATAAAAATTTTTGGGAGAGAAGTAAAAACACCCCCATCTGCAAAGGGAAAGATCATTCTGGGGATCTATCGGGAAATTTTGTTCAGGTAGACATCATTTCATTTTTTTTTCTGTATGAAATGTAATGGGCCTATACGATTAACCAATATTATTTTTTTTTTATTTATCCCCAAAGTAGTTGTTTCAGTACCAAGTCATGCAAAAAGGAAACTGGGCTCTTCGAATCTCAGATTGCTCTTTTTTGAAAAAAAAATGCTTTTTAAAGGGAAAGCAGGTTATATGTGGTTTTGTGCCTCTTGTTACATTGCCTTTTTTCTGTAAAACGTGATTCCCCTTCTTATAAGGCTATTTAATAATCTTTTTATTCATTCTAGGGATGATAAAGGGGATCAGAAAATTTTTCTTAATCATGTGCAAACCCATTATCCCCAAAAGGGGAATTTTTGCCCAGGAACGATATGCTGCCCTTGTGTTAAAAGGAGTCTCATGGGCGATTTTATTTGTAATCAGCGTAAACTCAGGGACACTGGGAAGGATTGACCCTCCAACTCAAGCCAAAATACCCGCAGAGCCCGAGTGAATTTTTGTTGTCTTCATTTTTGAACGTTAGCGCATCACAGTTTTGATATCATAAAGACATACTTTTCCGTGCAAAAGTTAAAAAAAATCCAGCCCGGGCGGCTTGCTTGTAGGGAGGGTGCCCAGCGTAGCAGTAAATTTAAAAAAGGTGACAGAATGATATCCCCTTTTCTCATTAGTCTTTCTGTTTTCATATTCCAATATGTCTGTACAAGTTCAAGACACTTCCCAGCAATTTTGATTTTTGGCAAAACCCAAAAGGAAGACATGAAGAAACATGGAGTGGGAAAAATTTACACTGTATCATCTTGTCTCCCAAAAATTTTTGTAATTTTCCGGGCCCTTGTATTAAAACCCCAAAGCTCAGCTAAATCGGGGACAAATAAAATACAAACCTGGGGGGGTTCACTCCCATAGAGGGCAACCGGGCCCCAACTCAACGAACTTTAGCAATCTTTTCGGAGAGTTACACAACGGGGGAACATTAGACATTTTTATACACCTAAAATGCTCAGGAAGAGCTCCGAATACACCAAAACAGTACCCCACCCGACGCCAAACATGTCCTCGATGTGATTGCCTCCCTAACTGACGACGGTCCCCCAATTCAATCTTGAAAAAACCATATCTTTCTGAGATTCTAGAGAAACAGGCAAGTGTTGTTCCGCGACAAAGCTCAAGGACTGGGCTTATTTTTGCCGCACCGCAACATTGGTCACCCGTTGATCACGAATTATAAAAACCCCAACCCAGCATTACCCCCTTTTTGAAGGGCCCCTCAAAATTTATCTTTAATCTCTGGTTCGGGGGCTTCAAGATTCGGGTCCCGATGGTTAATCCCGGGTGCCTACATCCTTTTTGGGAATCCTAATCATGGAAATTTACCCCACTAACCACTCAAGCAGATTGGGGCTTTCACCAGCGTTGATTTATTCCCGGGGATCCCCAAAATTTTTCCCCAAAAAAACCCCTATTCGCAAAACCCTCCAACCTCGGCCCAAATCTTTTTTAACAAAAATTCAGAAATTGGATATCCAAAAAACAATCCCGAACACCCCTTAGCTGTGTTCTCTAATATTACATACATAAATAGCAATGACAACATTTTATCCAATTATTTCAAAAACCCTCATTTTTTTGCTTTGAGATCCAACAGTCAATACGCTGTTATCCCTTTCCAGTTCGACGGTTTTTAGACCGTCCGCCCCCAACCCCCCCGGCCCCCAAGTCCCCCTCTCGGCTCAGCCCGCTGAGGGATCGATGTCTATTCGGGCCATGTCTTTCCGGCCGGGGCCCCCGCCGCCCCGTCCCACCGGAATCTCCCGGGGTTTCCTTCCGCCTGCTATCTCCTGGTACTCACCCCCGCTCTCCCCGTCGTCTCCCCGCCCCAAAATCCTCCCCCCGCCCCTCTCAGTACGTTTTCCCCCCCACCTGACCCTGCCATCTCATCGCGTTTCCAACCCGTGGCGCAGGACAACGAGACCCGTCAGAAGAAGGGGGGCTTGTCCCCCGACGTGAAAAGTACGTGTTGGGGAGATGCGTTTCCTTTGTTTTCTTTTTCGTGGAACCCCATCTGACGCGATTTTTCTGATTCTGATGGTGGTTTCTCCGGCTGTGCCCCGCGGGGTGTGGGGGTGGGGTGCAGGTCCTCGCCGACGGAAAGGAAACTGCGTTTTGCGCTGCCTCTCGCCGGAGTGCTACGCCTCATATAGGCGGCGACAGTGGGGTGGGATCAGGTGTGGGGTTTCAGCAGCTGCGAGTATTTATTTTCTGAATTTTGCTTGGCTGCGTTGTGCAGTTTTAGGAAGGGGGGTTTGGGCTATGTTCGGGCAGGAGTACAAGTACTGTATGACAAGTAAAAATTCCAGAAATCTGAATATGTTTGTTTTTGGGTTTTGGGAAAGTTGTGGTCCCTTGTGTTTAAGATTGAAGGATCCCTTTTTCGTTAAGGTTGTCAAGTCGTTTATTATAAGTTGGTTGGAGTCCATGTAAGATCCCAAAATACAATCTTAAAATAAGAATATAAAATAAATATGATTTCATTTTTGACTGGAATCATAGAATCAGGCCCCGATCAAGATCATAAAGGTGGAAAAAAATTAAAATAAAAAAAAGATTGACAACATTATTTTTGTGGGTGCATTTTTAAATGAAGGGAAATGATTTGATACTATGCCCCCCATGGGTTTGGTAGCTCTCTAAACAAAAAAAAAAACACATGACTAGGAGAGAATTGAAGTATTGAGAGATCAGGGAAAAGTAGTGATGATTCGACCAAGGTAAGATTCATTCCTTATAAAGTGTACGTTTTATCGTCTTCATTTACAAATTTTTTTTTCATTACTATGTGAAAATTTTGGGTAAATGCTATGAGAAAAATAAAAAAAAAAGGTAGATTAAATCATCGACTCAATTTTGATTGCCGATTTTCTAGCAACTTTTTGGGTTTAAAAGGGGTAAATAGTGGGGAGGAGGTGGGGCATAGTAGTTTCACAAGTTTTCCCCTTCAAAACGTTGGGTTAATCTCCCTGTTGTTTATTATCTAAATTACATAACCCCATGAACTGCAGACGTAGAACAAATTTCAGGTCCCTACTCTTCCCATCGACTAGAAGTTTTAAAAACAGGGCGTTGGTCTCTGTAGTTAGAAAACTAGGATAATCGCTTACGAAAAGATTTCTTTGCTTGATATATTACATGTTGCGTTTTTTTTTATTTATTTGTTCTTTTTTGTCTCCGACTCTAGTTTTGAGATTCTTTTTGAAAATTAATTTTTTCCTCTAAGATATCAAGTTGTAATAGTTATAATCACCGTACTGATTTCTTTTTTTTTAGACTTGACTGCTGGCCTGAAGTTGGTTTCCCGTCATTCCCCCCCACACCCCCAATTGTTTTCTTTTAGATCATCCCCTTTGGGGAAGCTTGGAGGTGTGAAAGGGGTCCTTTAGCCCCCATGAAGGAATGAGAAGAAAAAGGTTCGTTTTGCCCCTGTAAATTTTATTTTGCAATCTTGAACAGGCTGCTATTTTTTTGAAAAAAGGAAATTTTAAAATTCCCAATTCCCTTTTTCCCCAAATCCCCCGGTGCCACCCTTTTTTAAAATTGAGAGAGAATTTTTACATAATAGCCTTGGTAGTAAATAAAAAAGGTGTTTTTGGTTACATCACACTTAAATTAGTAGATTTTGCCTTGGAAGTGTTTTGTTGTTAACTAATGTTTGGTTGGTAACTAATTTAGAAAATCCCTTTAGGCTTGCAAAGTGGGGCCCCATCATTTTTTCCCACCCCGGACTAAGACCTGTATGCCTCATGCGGGGGCCAACCAGCTTTTTGGGTTTGGGTAAGGTTGCATAAATCTGTGAAGGCTTTGGGTTTCGGGGCATGTTTGAGCATTCCCCCTTGGGGAAAGGGCAAGGGGATTGTTTATTTTTTAAGTTGCAACGAAAATTTACGAATCCAACTTATGTACAAAGAAAATTAAAACGGGTTAATTGTTACCACACCACTGAGTGCATGAAGTATCACGAAGTTTTCAATTCCCATTTATTTAGCCAACATTGGGGGCCCAACATTTTTTTTTTTGAAAAGGGACCCAAATAAGGGATTTTTTTTCTTTTAGTAGGGGCCCAATGAGGTAAATTTTAAAATAGTCTTTCACAAAAAAAATAGGGTAGGGTGCTGGGCCCCTGGGAAAACCCTTTTCCCCCTTTTAAAAAAAATAAAAAAGTACGAAAGGGATACATTTTCCAGTTTACTTCGCAAAGGGGAAATGCTTGAATTACATCATAGCACTAGCATCCATGGTTTTTACCCAAAAGGGGGCATTCAATAAAGTCCCCAAAAGCTATTTTCACCTTGCTTTCCCCCATTTCGCTCACACTCCCTTTTATCGACTCAAGGGGCTCTGCCCCTTTCTTCATGTGGGCCTGTATCCATTTGCTCTGCAAGGGAGTTTAATTGCAACACGGGCCCATTATAAAGAAGCTCAATATTTTAGCTGGGAAGCAATTCTTCTCTACATCCCTGCCTTTTCGTCTGTGAAGTATTTGAGGGTTTATTTCCACATATATGGTTTTTTTGTTATAGCTCTGAAGGACAATTCCATAACTGTAGCCCCCTTTTCTTCAGAAGACCTGCAACAAAGGACCAAGTATTCAGTGTCTGCAATTGCATTAAAGATTCGATACTTTTTCTTTTGGAAAAAGTACCCTTGATGTCCCAAAGCAAAAACCTTTTGGCATGAAGTTTCTCAAGAAGTTGTTACCGATTTCACTCTCCATGGAAGTTTTTTGGGCCACAGATAAATGCATGTAGCCAAGAGCTGCTCCCGACTCGGCAGAAATATCCAACCTTTTTTTGCAGTGGAAGTGGAAGTCTTGGGTCCCATGGGACGTCGCAGGGGTTTCCCTTTAGGTGAAAAAACTCAAGACCCCTTGGGAAATTTCCCACCTCAAACGCAACCCAGAGCCCAAAAAATTCTTGTGTTTAATTCAGACTGGATTTTATTTCATTTGCAAACTCCTTTATTTTTATTTCCCCCAATTTTACCTTAAGTGGAGGGATGGGGGACTGGTGGGAAGCTTTTTTACTGAAAAATTGATTGTCTGGGGTTCCCTTGTGCCCCCCCAAGCTACCCTTTTCCAAAAACTGTGCATAGTTTCTTTGATTGATTTAATTCCCTTCTTTGTGTAAATCTTTATGTTATTGATATTGCCCAAAAAGGACACCATTTCTCTCAAAGAATGCTCGAAGCTTTCTTTCTATTCATCATAAAAAAAAAAAATGATACGCTAAAACATGAGATGCTACTATTACTCCTGTGAAAAGAAATGAAAAATAAGAGTTAGAATTTAGACAGCTTACACCCTCCTAGCTATCGCACTCTCCAAACCACGTCATTTCAAATGTTTTCCCCCTCATTTCCCAAAATTTATAATTTATTTTCAGCATTTAAAAGTAAAAACGTTTCAAGTTTGAAAAAATTTATGCCCACGTTAGTAAAACTTGAAGACTTTTTAAACCCCCAATACTGCATACGTATGTCGGGAAAAAGGAAAGGGGTACCCAAAAACCCTTCGATAAATTAACGCTAAACATAGGAACCTTTTTTAAGGCAGGGACCAGCCCCTACTCGGAAAAGGCGCGGCCCATCACTCGGGGCCCCCCTTCACCATGCGGCGATAAGCCAGGGGGCCCACTTCGCGAAAAAATGACGGACCGAGGGGGCGAGCGAACGACCCCCGGGCTCCCCCCTCGACCCCGAATGACGGCCCGAGGGGGCGGCGAACGCCCCCCCGGCCCCCTCCGCCGAAGAGGGGCCCGAGGGGGGAGCGAACGCCCCTCCGGCTCACCTCGACGCCGAATACGGACCGGGGGGGCGAGCGAACGCCCCCCCGGCCCCACCTCGCGAACGAAGGACAGACGAGGGGCGAACGATGACCCCCCGACCTCTGCCTGACCTTACCCGACCCCCCAACCCCGCTCTGCTCCGACCCCGTCGACGCCTCGACCTTACCTCGACCAGGGGTGACGGACGGGGCCCCCGGCGGGGGCTCTTAAAACCCCAATGCTCCCCGGATGGGTTAAAGTGAACCCCCCTAAAATTTGGGCCCCCCTCGCTGTCAAATCCGCCAACTCCCCTCGATCCCCCATTCTTCAACTGTGCCCCACTGTCGCCAACCGATACAGACTCCAGCCCTACCCCTGGAAGTGAACGTGCGACCCCCGACGACGATTTTGGGAAAGCAACAGAGCCGCAGGGGTGCCCCCCCCCCCCCTCGACCGGGGGGCTCGACTCCTCTCTCCAACAAACTCCCGTACGGAAGCCGTCCATCCGCCCCTCCCGCTTCAACTGGGGATTCGTGCCCCCCTGCGGACACGCGCTGCGACGACTTTACTGCCCCCGACCGGGGACGCCCGAAGGACGGGAAGGCCTGCCGCCCCTTTTTCAACGTCTCTCCGCCAACACGGCGCGGGATACGCTACCCATACTGCCACTGTTTGGACCCTGTACCTGGCCTCCCTTTGGGCTATAAAAGGGGAAATTTTAGGGGAAAAGGGGGGATCTTCTTCTTTCCTCTTCCTCTTCTGGGCTCACTTTCTTTTCTGGGACGGCAGAGCCTGAAACCCCCGGAACCTCAGTTAGACTTGACACTCCACACTCCAACACCCCCCCACCGATCGACCCCGGGGTGGGCCCCCGTGAAACACAGCTTGTACCCCCCTTACGACCCCGTTTTGGGGCGGTAATAAAGCACCCTCCCCCGTGGAGTAGGACCTTTTTTGCCAACCAGGGGTAAACCTTGTTTCCATCTTGCTCACGTTGAGAGAGGGAGCCGGATATACAAATTTACTGGTGGTCTTGACCCCCCGGGGCATAACACCGACACGTACACGTTAGTCAAACCATAAAAAAATACTTGAACTATGGTGGTTTGGTTTTATAAGTTACAAAGGGATATGTTGTCGGATATCTATATCTTAAGATATAATATTCAAATTTTTTTTTTTAAAAAAAAAATATAGTACAAGCTCGAGTGGCAAATCAACTTTACTAAAATAAGCATCGCTTACCTATACAGATCTTTGCTACACGAGAAAAATTGAGATCACATTTCTGTTGCGTGGATTGCCGTGGCTGCCCTGTTCTTTTGCAATCAAAAGACCCAAACTGTGTTGTGACAAACCCCGTACACGGAATTTTCCCCGGATGCAAGCCCGTCAATTCGCACGGATGCATATGACCCAAAGGCACCCAGGGTTATCTCAGGGATACTCCCCGGCCCAAACTTTTTAAATTTTAAACTTTTTTAAGAAGATTCTAAAAAAAACTATATTTATAGAAACGGGTTATATCTGCCTGCTGCGTGTTCCCGGTGCACCCATCGACGAGTAACGTTGTTCGTAGCGTGGGGAGTTGCACGTATACCCAGGCCCATTCACAGCTCGAGCAGTACAATTGCTCTTGCACGCATCGAGTACACGAGTCTGCTTCAGGCGTGAAAGGTGAACGCCGACCCCCCCGTTGGGGGATCGCCGTGGGGCCACACCGGCATCGTTGTTTTCCGCCATCTTAAGGTCAGCGGGGGGAAAAGTGTAGCCGTTCCTCTCCCCCGGGAACCCGTAGCTACACGGAAAAGTCGTAATGACCCGGGCGGACGGCCAGGGACCCCTCGTCGTCGACCCCAAGGAGTTTTTCGGTGAGGCCCGCGGGATGCACCCGCAGCAGCCAAAGCCGGCGCACCGGCCCTCCCTGCGATCTCCCCCTCTTTCAGTATGACACGCAGCCCGGGGTGTACCGTAGGGGTACCCCCCGGGTGGGCCTGGTTTGGGGCCGGTTGGATGTAGCCGGGTCGCAGCCGACGACGAAGAGCGGTGTGGGGCCTCCCATATGCGGAACCGCCCTCGGGTTTAACCCGACGGGGGCTTTTGGTTCTTGTACGAGCGCCCGGGGGCCGGAGCTGTCGTAGCGGTCCAGGCGATCGGGGCCCACTCGAGGCCGGCGGGACGACGGACAGGTTCAGGACCTTTTGCCCGTGCCGGCGAGGAACGGGACGCGCTCGGAAGCAGTCGGCGCCGATGCCGAAAGGGTAGGGCACGTCCCCGGGGGGCCCCGCTTGCCATCACAAATTTTCAAAAGGTTGAAAAGGACGGAAAAAACTCATTTCATTTCCCTTTTCCCTATATTTCTTGACCAAACGGGCCCGGAATGGGGAAAAAAACAAAATTAAAAACGGATAGGCTTGCGGAAATACAGAAATAAAAAAGGAAACAAAAAAATAGGGACAAAAGATGGGGTGAAGAAGGGAAAATTAAGTTAGAATAACATGCCAGAAATTTCTTTAAGTTACAGAAAAAGGTTTAAAAATAGTTTTTCAATAAAAAAATTATGGGTAAAAATATTTCACTAGCAGCTGTGTTAACTGTTAAAAAAAAAATAATAATTTGTGATTTCTAGAAATCCACTTGAATTAAAAACGGATAAAAATGGTAATTTCCATTAAAAACGAGTTTTATGGAAACGGGCGGAACAAAGTAAAAAAGGAAGGGTGGAAACAAAAATTTTTCCGTCCGTTTAAACCCCTAACCCCGGGCCCCTTGGAATTGTTTAGTTTTACTACTACTATCTAACGCCAAAACCATGTATGTATTCTGCGCGAGATCAGAGCCAAATTGGGCCATGAAGTAGTTATAACCGGCACCGGCAGGTACGCAGGCCACTATTGTGACATGGGCTTCTTTGTTATTTGGTGAGGCCTGATTGGAAGAACCGGCCTGTTGTCTGTTCTACAAAAGCTGGAAAATGACCCCATAACCTTAGTAGGCTTCAGTGGCCGGAAATGCCAATAACTGTCTCATTTCCGCAACGAGTAATACAGTCTCATGGCTACTTGAGTACTGGTGGTAGTGTTACTGGAACAACAATGTACTGGAAGCTCATTGATTTAAAAGCGTACGGTTTTGAGCTAGATGGTGCACGTTAGAGACCGTTGAAGTCTACTAATCCTACCGTTTGCTAAAGGATTCCAACTTATGTATGGTACAAAAATGGTACTACTCGAGTGGTTTTTGTTGTTTGAAAATGTACTCGCGTGGTTCGAACATGTCTGATGAAATGGATAGGATGCGACGCTGGAGCGCAGCATGACAAATCACCTGAAGAATATTTACAGTACGTAGGGAATTTCTTACTGTCAAGTGCATGAGCAAATACTGTATAGACTGACAATCAATAGGAGTAGCAGCAGAGGGGTAAAGAGTCTGAAGAATTTTGAATGTCCTGGTGGCCGCTCAACTTATGTACCATAACCATGTTTTTTTTTTCAAACCTGAAATCATGAGGAAGTTTATAATTACCCTTGCCGCTGTCCAGCCGGTCCCACATACTGTACAGCCTTAAAACAGAACAGCTGCCACGCTGCCCTTTCCCCGCTCTCAGAGCTTTGGATGGAAAAGGGGAAATTCTCCAATCAGGCTCCAGTAAGAGCCACCTGCAGCGGCTATCATTAAAGCAATCAGGCCAGGCGTTAAGCCAATCAGCCCTCTCAATCCCACCCTTAATCAGCTCATCCAGCTCCCAAATCTTCCATTATAACCCAAGATTCCCCTGCTCACTCTATTTTTACTACTGCCAGTACTCTACTCTCCCCACAAGCAGCCACCTCCCTCCTCCATGATAGTGCTGCTCCCTCTGAGCTAAGGCTCTCTCACCTACCCACCCTCCCCAGTCCCCGCTGGCGATGGCCGCAATGCCGGCGCCGGCAGCGGGCTTGGCCGTCCTAGTGCTCTTCGCCGCCGCCGCCCTGCCGGCTCTTTATGCCGATGACCTCAACACCGACGCGCAGGCGCTGGAGGCGCTGCGCTCTGCGGTGGGCCGCTCGGCGCTGCCATCGTGGAACAGCAGCACGCCCACGTGCCAGTGGCAGGGCGTCACCTGCGAGAGCGGCCGCGTCGTGGAGCTCCGCCTCCCCGGCGCCGGGCTCATGGGCAGCCTCCCCTCCCGCGTGCTGGGCAACCTGTCGGCGCTCCGCACGCTCTCCCTCCGCTACAACGCGCTCACGGGGCCCATCCCCGACGACCTCTCCCGCCTGTCCGAGCTCCGGGCGCTCTACTTCCAGCACAACGACTTCTCCGGCGAGATACCGGCGTCGCTGTTCGAGCTCAAGAACCTCGTGAGGCTAGACATCGCCGGGAACAAGTTCACCGGCGAGATCTCGCCGGACTTCAACAAGCTGATCCGTCTCGGTACGCTGTACCTCGACGAGAACAGCTTCGTCGGCGAGATCCCGGCCCTGAAGCTGGCTGCATTGGAGCAGTTCAACGTGTCGTACAACAAGCTCAACGGGTCCATCCCCAGCACGCTCCGGAAGATGCCCAAGGACTCCTTCCTGGGCAACGCGGGCCTCTGCGGTGGCCCACTCGGCCTGTGCCCCGGCGAGTCCGCGCTCACGCCGGCTGGATCGCCGGAGTCGCAGCCAGGAGCGGGCGGCGGCGGCGCTGACGCCGGTGGCGGCAAGAAGAAGAAGCTCTCCGGAGGCGCCATCGCTGGCATTGCCATCGGCTCCGTGTTCGGCGTGCTGCTCTTGCTCGCCCTGCTTTTCTTCCTCTGCCGGAAGAGGTCTAGCGCGCCCCGATCGTCGGCGGCGGCGGTGGAGAAGGGGCGGGAACTCGGCATGGAACCGATGGATGTCCAGCCAAAGGGACAGAACGGCTCAGCAGCCGGCGGCCTCAACGGCGCTGCGGCGGCCGTGGCAGTTCCGACCGCCGCCGCTGTGGCTACGGCGGCGGCGGCAGCGAAGACCGGCGGGTCGACCGGGTCGAAGAAGCTCATCTTCTTCGGGCCCATGGCGGCGGCCCCGCCGTTCGACCTAGAGGACCTGCTGCGCGCGTCGGCGGAGGTGCTGGGCAAGGGCGCGTTCGGGACGGGTACAAGGCGGCGATGGAGAACGGGTCCGCCGTGGCGGTGAAACGCCTCAAGGACGTGGACCTCCCGGAGCCGGAGTTCCGGGAGCGCATCGCGGCCATCGGCGCCGTGCAGCACGAGCTGGTGGTGCCCCTCCGCGCCTACTACTTCAGCAAGGACGAGAAGCTCCTCGTCTACGACTACATGTCCATGGGCAGCCTCTCCGCGCTGCTGCACGGTAAAAAAAACAACTCCTTCCACCATTTTTACCGTTTCTTTCTTCCTGACGAGTTCGTTACCCGTCCCCCGTACCGTACTGTCGGTGGGCGGGTTGGGTGAGGACGATCGTTTCGCCGGCCGGAGCCAGACACAACCTGGCAATATTCTGTGACAGGTAAAGAAAGAGGGTGGGAGGGAAAAAATAAAAAGGCTCGTGGTGCTCGGCACGAGCCAGCTCGGTTTCCGAAAGCCAACCAAGCCGACGGCAGCAGCCGGAGTCGCCGAGCAGAGGCGCGTGATGGTTACGGATTTGCTAGGTGCCGCGTCCCTTTCGCCGGATGCATCCATCCATCCATACATTCATCCCGTTTATAATTTGGCCCCGGCGTTTGGTTTGGTTCGCATTCGTGGCCGCCCTCAATCAATTCGCTAGAACCTACTATCTGCAATGCATAGCCCCCATCCGGTCCCTGCTGGCAACCGACGGGGTGCTGCTCAGTTTCTTCTCCGCCATGGCGCGCGCGGCGTAGTTGCTGCGTCGCTGCGAACGAACGAACCAACTGCTTGCGAGTTGCGAGCAATTGGTTATGGCGGCATTGGCAGGTAGCCACAAACGGAGCTGTCTTGGATCTGGTCTAGTTTAAGCCCAGACGTGACAAGCATGACTGGTCCCGGACGAAGACAGATTCGATCGAGCTCACTGCAGGCTTGCTTTGCTCGCTTTGGTCCTTTGAGCATCTCTGTACCTGTACTGTATACGCAGAGCTCTGAATCAGTAGTAGATATAGATTCGTGGCGGCAGTAAAGCTGCAGGGCAAGTTGCGCATGCATGCATGTGAGCAGAGCCACCGGTGTCCCGAGTTGCAGTCCGGGCCGGGTAGTGTAGCGCAGTGCAGTAGTCTCGCTGATCCATGTGTTCCTCTTCCTCGGGATTCCTCTCTCTCTCTCTCGCCAATTATTAGCCTCGCGTCGCGTACGGGTTTTATATAAAGAAGAATCATTCAAAAAGTCCGGACCCCCGCCCGGCAAGATGGCACCGGGTCCGGGTGCGTGAGACGTGTAACCGAAGCAATCGTGCTCCAGTGTAATAATCTGTACACGCGCCGCAGAAATTGGCATCGGCCGTGAATCTTACTGTATCGAGCAGCTGACATTCCTGTGCGTGCGGATCTCGTGCTTCTGTTTATGTGTTTTCTCCTCTGGTGTGGTGTGGTGACGCATGGCATCGCATCGGCATATATCGCAGGTAACCGTGCCTCCGGGCGGACGCCACTGGACTGGGAGACGCGGTCGGCGATCGCGCTATCGGCGGCGCGCGGCGTGGCGCACATCCACTCGACGGGTGCCACGGCGTCGCACGGCAACATCAAGTCCTCCAACGTCCTGCTCACCAAGAACTACGAGGCGCGCGTGTCGGACCACGGCCTCCCCACGCTCGTCGGCCCGTCCTTCTCCCCCACCAGGGTGTCGGGCTACCGCGCCCGGAGGTCACCGACATCCGCCGCGTCTCGCAGAAGGCCGACGTCTACAGCTTCGGCGTGCTCCTGCTGGAGCTGCTCACGGCGAAGGCGCCCACGCACGCCGTCGTCAACGAGGAAGGCCTCGACCTGCCGCGCTGGGTGCAGTCCGTCGTGCGCGAGGAGTGGACCGCCGAGGTGTTCGACCAGGAGCTCCTCAGGTACCAGAACGTCGAGGAGGAGATGGTGCAGCTCCTCCAGCTCGCCATCGACTGCTCCGCGCAGCACCCCGACAGGAGGCCCGCCATGTCCGACGTGGCCACGCGGATCGACGACATCCGCCGCTCCAGCCTCGCCGCCGACCGCCAGGCCGCCGACGATAGCGCCGAAGGCGACGAGCCATCACTATAACCGCCTACCTCTGCTAGCTCCTCACCTGATTCCCACCACCATACGTACTTGTCAGCCTCAGTGAATGAAAATTGCTTAGTTCTTTTCTTTTCTTTTTGCGTGGATCGATATTGCTCTTCTTGCTCCCCCGGCTACTTTTTTAATTCGTCAACAACTTGTGCATGTACTCCGTTTTTCCTTCTCTTTTCTTCTTCTTTATCTTTTTTTGGCCTCTCTCTCACGGGCTTTGATTCTATTCTATAGCACATGTCACTGTACTCTTTTTATTCTTGGAAAGCAACATTTGATGATGCCTTGCCTGTGTATCTGTATCTAAGATCGACACCATTACCAGCTGCACTCACTAGTGCTGTATTATATTGTTTGCTAGAATATATTTCAAAAGCACGCGCGAAATGAAATGATTCATCCATGGACCATGGTAGCTCGGCTTTCGTTGCCAAGCCTTTGCCTTGCTTCACATCAAACCTCTCTTATCGTGGTTGTTAGGGGGGCGGTAATGGTTGTTGGCTTGGCACATTCTCTTGCGTAATTAACCTACGGGGGTGCAGTGCGGTGGCTCCTTTTCCGGTTGAGAAGATTGCTGCCTGTCGATGAAAGCTCTGCTGCTAATGGCGTCGCGTTCGTAGCCTGTGAAATCTGGTTGGCCTTATTTAGTAGGAGTAGGTCGGAAAGGAGGAGGGAGCTTGCGTGATGTGTTTTATCTACGAGTGTTGTTGAAGTAAAATGACAGAAAGAGACCTCTGATTTATGTGGAGTTGTGTTCATCTGCAGTAACCTGTGATAATGACAGAATGTCGCTTATATGTGCTTGGTGCGTGCCTTGTTCAGTGCATTGCTAACTGCAACGGCATGGGGATCGTTTAAAGATATAGTAGAATGATTAGGATGCTAGCATTAATCCTATATATCAGGTAGGTACAGCAGTGATTTTGTTCGCTACTGTACCGTGTTCTCAGCAGCATTCGGCAGATGAGATCCATTGAACAGAACAGCAAGTAACCTTATTCTGAAATTTGAAACTGCTACTGCATTATGGACATTGCAAACTGACAATCTGAATCGGTTTGGACAGTGCAAACTGACAATCTGAATCGTTTGATAAGTGTGCAACGAGATGATTGGCGTGGTATCATTCAATCATAAGAAGATCGACGCGTCTCCCAACCAACACAGAAAAACAAAGAGAAAACAACACCATCCAATCCATTCCCAGTTCCGAACTTCCGATACGGATTATACATATAAGCTTGTGGTTGCTGTTGTGAAGTTTCTACTGCTTCAGATATTTCTTTTCCCCTTCATTTTTCCAGTAGCGCCTCGTGTGAATGAACTGGACCAGTGTGCTGTCTTATGTCAATCCAGCTAGCGTACTCGATGCTGGCTTCAATTCGCTTTGCCTCGTCGACACACTTGCAATTAATAAAAAAATGCTAATGGCAGTCAAGCAGTATTTAGTGCTTTCAACACACCTCCATAATTGAGTTGTACGGTCAAAGCAGTTGGCAAATGTTTCACTCGTCGCCTGAAAGATTTTTACCAGCGCAATTTTTTCGCTGGTGTGACTGGTTTCCTGGAACAGCCGAAGGCCAGCCAGAAGAACTTGCTGGCTGGCTGGCTGGAGCTGGAGCTGGATGGACAGTACGCGATGCTCACTTGCTCAGGCAGGCTGCCCTGTCGGCTGGCCGGTGTCGCGGCATGACCCAGGCTTACAGCCAGAAAGCTCTGCCTTTTGGCCGTAGCCCACCAACTGGATGCTCATGCTCATGACTCGTCAGATCCCCTCCCCCCATGTCCTGGAATTAGAGTAGTTAATTGGAATCTCAACTTGTGGTTGTCCCATTGCTGCTATTCGCTTCTCAACGTGTTAAGTTTAACCAAGTCTCCTCCATGATTATAGTGCCTATGCTGCTAATAAATTGCAAGCAGCATTTTGTGTGGAGGATGCACCTAGCTAGAGAATAGTAGTAGTGGCACTACTTACTCTTTCTGATTTTTTTTTTAAACAGAAGTCGCTCTAGTATTTAATTTGTATTGGTCCGAAGTCCGAACCTCTTTCAGTTTTGACCATACATTTACAAAGAGCTACTGTATGTTTTGTGTTTGAAGGAATACATACCGTCTTCATTTCTTTGTCGTTTGCAACAAGATCGTAAACTGTCCGCTCTGAGATCGGAGTGCACATTGGACCTGTGTTTGCTGGCTGTCCGGGACTGCTCACCTAATGTTGACCTTCACCTCTGATAATGGTATTGGGTGAAGGAAAAAGGTCCCATTATTTGCTTTCCTTGCTGCTGTGTACCAACACGCCGAATTCCTCTTGCTGCTTTCATTCCATGGCAGTTGGCTGCTTGGCTCCGGTACTTGCTGCTAGACTATCACTAGGCAGGAGTGACCTGGACTGGACATGACCTTTGTGCACCAGGTTCGAGTGAGCTGTGAAACTCTTGTGCACTTCCAATGATGGCCGTAGTAGAGTATGCGATCGGTTAGCTAGGATTTCGATTAGATATATTGCTACAGGTCAAGTAGTAGGGTGGAAGTGATCTGGCTAGAATAAGTAGTTTATTGTTTCACTTAATAATGCTTGCAAATTGCAGCTAGTCGTTGGATTGGGTTGTGTGTGTTGTTTTAGCGTGATTTCGGACGCATCATACTTTATGATGGGAATTGGTATAGAAGAAAAACCTGGAAAAATATGCATGTGAAGACGAGTTGACTGTTGACATCAGACCGTTGCATGCCTCATGCCTGCTTGCGGTGGGCTACCCTATCCAGCTTGTGAAACATGGAGGTTCTTAATCCTTCATCACTGTCAAGTGTAGTTTTGGGAACGTTACAGCACATGACTCGTGAAAATTGTCAAGTTCAGTTTCTGCTTCGAATTATAGGTAGAAGCACTTGTACTACCGACTATTACACTAAAATGATTCTGGTCAATAAGTGTTAAGCCATTTGTGCTAAATAAACGCTGAGCAATTTCCTTGTAGAAAGAGATAGAGGATCAGGGTTAGACTGCATTTCAGACATTAAAAAAAAAAAAACTCCAGTGCAAACTGGCCCGTCCCAAGTCCTGAGTCCCAAGCACGCTCTGTAAATGATGATAAAAACAGCGCCGTGTCTTTATATGTCTTATTTTAGATAGATCAACTGTAGATCCTAAAAAAAATTGCGATAATGTCTGTAAATAAATAACAGGTCCCATATAATCTGTTACTCTAGCTCAATTGTTGGTCTTCTCCTTGACAAAAACTATGGCCTCAGAAAAAAAGTAGCATCACTGATTCATGTCGCGACACTTCTGAGACAGTTGACTATATGATGGTGGTGGCTGTCAGCCCTGTACTAAGATCTTTGTACCACTGACTGAAGTGTGCTTGTCAGGCCGATAAGCGTCGTCAAGTACAGGCATCTGCCTGCATTACTTGATCAATCAGTGAAGAAAGGAAAAGAGAGCATCGCCTAATAACGAAAGCGAAGCATGCCCAAACTCCAAACACTAGTGATCGTGTAGTAATTTGAACTCGAGGTTACCACTCACAACAACAACCAATTGGTCCCGTATCTTTTTTTTTTTGTCGCCTCTTCCCTGACGATCAGCAGAGACATTATACCATGACTCAGCTCTGACAGATACCACGTTCTCTATAATCCTGAGAGATAATATAACAAAGCAGTGGGCAGGGAGAAATAACTAATAATGGACTTCTGAGACAGAGTTGTGAGTGTTATCATAACTAATTTTAAAACTGAAATCTGCGCGGTAGTTACTTTTCAAGTGCCCGTGATAAACTACCTGTCAGACCCGTGTCTGTCTGTCATGTCATCCGTGTGCTGCAGCATAGTGTCACTGCAAGCATCAGTGTGTCTGCGCGTGTGACAGTGTAGTGAAGGCTTAGTGAAAACGCAAAGCAGTAGCAAGGTACAGTAATTAGGTCGTTATCTTCTTCTTCTCCAGCAGATCAACATCGCTCACGGTTTACCTGCGCTTCGACGACAGAGGCCTACAGCTTTGTCTCCTTGTCCTTGGACGAGACCAAAAATCGACCGGAGGCTTGCAGACAACGCAAAGCGAGCTGGTTGCTGAGGTTCGTTTCGATGGACACGGGTCGGGCAAAGCGAGCGGGCACTGCGTGTTTTTTTTTCCTTTGTGTGGAAAGAAGAGAAAGCTAGACACATGAGTAGGCATGAAAGAGACCGTTAGCTAAGACTTGCTAATCATATGGTAATCAGGGTTTACTTCAGTCAAGCGTACACGCAACAATATATAGGCAAGTGAAAATGGGAGGTCTTTCTTTCGTCAGATAGAAGAGCCCTGCTGTCCGTCCGTGTACTAGATAGTATGTGAGGGATTTGTGATTTGATTAATTTCATAAGTCAGAGGCTATGCGCTAGGCCAGATTCTGACCCAGTTAAGATTTGATATCTGTTATGGGTCAGGCTATACGTTTTTTTTGGGGGGGGGGTTCAATCCTGGTTGAAGAACTGGTAGTGGTAGCCCACATGCTCCTTGCTTTGAAGCAAGTTAGCGTAGATTTATCTATGCTTCTCCATTCACCTCCTCTCTAAGAAAAAAAAACTAGTCAAGCAAAGCAAAATGATCGCTCCTGGTGTTTCTCTTCAGTTGATAATGACCGTCGAGGTTGTTCAGTTGACAGTTGTCGGTCCGCCCGGTTTCCTTCATCAGAGGTCCTACCACGAACATGTACAGTATTGCACAAGATGAAGACAGAAATGGAGCGCTTCAGTGAAGCGGGAGCTTCAAGTGCGCGCGTCTGTGGCTCTGTGCCAACACAAAAACATGATGATGCTGGTGAGCCATGGCCATGATGATTGATGTGATGTCAGGACTTGACGACGCTGATGGCAATCATCAGAATCAAAAATGTTGCCACTGCGTGCGAGCGAAAGGTCACAGGAGCAGCCCTAACACGGCCATTGCAGGCCCAAGATCCGGCCCGCGTATTTGTGGCTTGCCGGAGGGCGAGCCCGGATCCGGATACGATAAAGTTATTCGGCCTGTTCGTGTTCATTTGGTCCACAGTCTACACAAGCATCGTTTCGCACGGCCCATCATCTCTCTCTCTCTCTCTCTCTCTTTCATTTTCATGTTTTGAATAGGCAGAGTTTGTTTGTTTCAAAATTGACCGTAGAATAGTCACAGCGTTTAGGCAAATCGCCTAAACAAGTTCGTTTACAAACTCACGGCTTTCGCTGTTTAACAGTTCAACATCAGAAGACAACATACATATTTCATAAGCAGCTAAAGCATCAGCTACATTGTTACAACATCTACTATAATTTGAGATAAAACACGATAAATAATGAATATGTGTTTGCCTTTTTCACAAAAAAAAAACTGACCGTAGAATATGTGCCGCGGCGGGGGAAGGATATGCGCCGATCAGGGTGGCGGGCAGTCACGCGCCGACCAGGGAATTTTTTAGCGCTGCTGGCTCAAAGATTCTGTCCCGTGGTACCGCCCACATCCCAGCCTAGCTCGCTGCCGCGTCGCTCTTTCCGTGGCGCTTCTGCTCTGGAGTCGCAGGAAGCTTCACCTGATTGCCACGGCGGGGAAAATAGTACATATTTGATAACTATGACTTAAGAGTCCAAAGACCTATGACTTAAGAAATTCATTCGATAACACGAGGTAGATGGTTGATTTGTAGCTACGAAATATTTGTAATATTGTAAGCCGTATCAAACCATTTAAATAAAAAAAATATCAATTGTTCTGGCTCGCCTCGGCTTGTCCTGGCTCGTAAAATAACATCCAACTAAATCTCAGTCTTACATGCTCGTGAGCCGAGACGGCTATCGAACGCGGACAGCTACGGCTAGAATTTTTCCCCCGTCCGGTAACAGGCTTTGTTGATCGAAAAAAAAAATCCTGCACCGAGACGGACTTGGCTTGAACTTCTAATCCAACTCGGCGACAGTGGACAACAAACGGCACAATGAACACGGCTGGCTACCGATGAATTCTGACGACGACGGCAACCGAACAGGGAATAAACCCAAACTTTTTTTTCCCAATCAAACAAGACATAAATTTTACGTGAAAACCCTTAGAAAAAAGCCACAGACGCCAATCGGTGATTTCCACTGTGTAAAGAGTTAACAACATGCAAGGATGCAATGAGTATTTAGTATAAGTTAAATTTTAACGAAACTAATAGCATCAGTGGTGAGAAAACATATATTTTGAATATTTACTTCATGAACACATGAAGTCTACCAAAAAAGTTGCAAGAAGCAATTTGCTACAGTAGAGTTGTTAAAGCTAGAAGTGTTTACATCTGAAGCTGATGGACCCTTATTCTATTAAATAAATCAAAAAGTACCCCCTCCATCATAAATTATAAGGCGTTCCAAAAATTTTAAAAAGTCAAAACATATTAAGTTTGACAAAAAATTATAACGTTTTATGACATCAAATATTCATATTATGAAAATATAATTGATAAAGAATCTAATCATATTTAGTTGGCATCATAAATGTTATTATATTACTATAAAAGTTTGATCAAACTTGAGATATTTTGACTCTCCAAAATGCTTAGGATGTCTTAGGATGGAGGGAGTAGTCTTTAAACAATACAAATGCAAATAACAACTGATTCAGTGTCCAAGAGTCAATTTTCCTTAACTTTTTGGTATGTGTGGAGACCAAACGATTAAATTTCATTGTTATTATTCAAAAATTCTTTTGCTAATTATGTGTTCTACATAGAAAGTTTATTTAGGTATCTCTCTTTTCAACTTGTGTGGAAATCAAATTATTTTTCCCTTAAATTACTATTCCACATTTATTATTTATTATTTATATTAAATATAGGCTCTTTGGTTTAATCTAAGCCGTTAGATCATTATAAAATCAAATAATACTGTTTTTTCTTGTTTTCGATTAATGTAGTGTTTTCTAAGCCCTCTCGGCAAAAGTGATGCCTTCTTTTAACATTGTTTGTAATAAGATATTAATCTATAATTTTTACAATTCAAATTATTACTGGCCGTATGTTGTAAGATTTTATTGTAGGATATTTTATACAGCCTTGCTTCTTTCACAAAATTAGTTCTAGGATTTTGATAACCTTGACTTTGGTGTCCTCGTTGGAGAGCGACAAAGTCTGCTTCTTTCACCAACGACGAAGCCTGCTTCTTTCACATTTGACATAAGAGAACGACGTGTCCGACTGTTTCTATCAGCTTCGCCGGAGGATGTCCTCGGAGCAGGAACTCTTCTTGACAAAACATGTGAGGCACCCGAAAAAAAAACAACGTATACGTATCCACTTGTTTCTTATAGTCGTGTCACTATCTCTGAATGGAATGCCAATTCTTTCTCCAGACCGTACCTGCTGCTGAAAAGTTCCCACGCAATAGAGTACTAACTCCTTTCTAAATTATAGTTGATTTGATTGTTTTTATCCTAAATTTAATCAGTCATCTTATTTAAAAAAGTTATACAAAATATTATTTTTTTGTTATAATTTGTTTTATGAAATAAAAGATCTTCTAGAGTAACTTAAATTTGATTATATTTATATAATTTTTTTAATGTGATGAATGGTTAAATTTAGGTTAAAAAAGTCAAATAAATTATAATTTAGGACGGAGAAAGCAGGAGAGTTTGGACATAAGTCACCAATATTGTTGTTTGCTTGACTTTATCGTGTATTGTCCTAGTTGATCTGGAAATGGCCGAAGAAGCCTTTGACTCATACAATGCTTAATTGGTTGTCTAATTTCTTTCATGAAAACATGTACAAAATGAAAGACTTATGTGAATAAGATCTCGGATGAACAGTAGAACCCATCAGTATATGAATAGAGAATTGTACTCGGGTGAAAAAAATGAAAAACTAGCGGAAAGAATATCGAACCCCCGTGTACAGGATTCCAAAATAAAAAGAGGAGACCTCGAGTCAGCGCATAAAAATGAATGCATCACTACCATTATTTATTAGTTAGAAATACTCCCTCCCTCCCGTCTACGAAAGAATTAATTCCTAAAATCCGTGTCAGTCAAACTTTTTTAACTTTGACTAACTTTATAAAAAAATACAACAACACCTATGACTTAAAATGAGTATCATACAAAAATATGTTTTTAGATAAATCTAATGATATTAGTTTGATATCATAACTTTTAATATTTTGTTATAGAAATTTGGTCAAAGTTTAAAAAATTTAAGTTAAGACAAATCCAGAAATTTATTCTTTCGTTGACGGAGGGTCTCTTCTTGAATGTCCGCATGTTATACGAATTAACTTGGAACTTGATGCGACCAAGAGGTGCTTTTTCCGAGAAAATAGACGAAGTGGATTTATTCACGTATATACTACACGGTACAGACAAGCTCAAGCGCATTGGGCAAACAACAGCTTTGCCTGCCTTGTCCTGCTGCAGAGGCTGAATGGCTGATGCCTCATGCCTGATGGAGTTGTAAGTTTGTGACGGCAGCTCGTCAGTCCAGTCTCCGCTTCACGGTCACGGGGAGACCGTCCGCCATCCGCAGCGTCAGCGACGCAATCTGCCGGGGCCGGTACGCGCCGTCCACCGCGACTTCGAGCTCCTCCAGCACGCACGCCACGATGGACTTCATCTGGATGTACGCCATCTCCTTGCCCAGACACAGCCTTGGCCCCGCGTGGAATGCCACGAACCGGAACGGGCTGTCCGGCAGGAACGTCCCGTCGCCGGTGTTCAGCCACCGCTCAGGCCGGTACACCCGCGCGTCGTCGCCCCAGACCGACTTCATCCGCCCCATCGCGTATGAATTGTACGCCACGAACCACCCAGCCCGCACGGCTGTGCCGTCGGGCAGGACGTCGTCCGTCTCCGCCCGCAGCGTGTTCACCGGCACCGGCGGGTACAGCCGCATCGACTCCGTGATTGCCGCGTGCACGTAGTGCATCTCGCGGAGCTCGTCCAGGTCGAACCCGACGACATCGCCCTGTGCACGCCGGGCGCGCACAGCGGCGACCTCGTCGCGGATGCGGCGCTGCACGTCAGGCCGCGAGGACAGCAGCCAGAAGAACCAGGTGAGCGCCGAGGACGTGGTCTCGCGCCCCGCGAGCAGGAAGCTGATCACCACGTCGCGGAGGGGCACGTCAGACTTCGAGTAGGTCTCGTCCTGGCTCGCCATGAACCGCGACAGAAGGTCGTGCTTGTCAGAACCGGCAGTCAGCATCTCCTCCCGGCGTGACTGGATTATGCGATCCGCGAAATCGTGCACCATCGCGACGGACTCCCGCAGCCGCTTCTCAGAACCCACGTTCAGCGCTTTCTTGATCTTCCAAAGCCCCGGGACCGCGTACCGGAACCGGCCCGCGCTGAGATTCGCGGCGTCACGGAACGCGTCGGCGAAGCTGCTGTCCGCCGTGTCGTTGTCGCCATCGTCCGGGAGCTGGCGCGGGTCGTGGTCGAAGGCGACGCGGCAGATATTGTCGAACGCGAACCGCTCGAGAGCGTCCTGGAGGTCGAGTGGGGCGCCGGACGCCGCGGCGCGGCGCAGCAGCGGGAGGAGGCGGCCGTGCAGCTCGGCGTGCACGCAGCGCGCCACGAAGGCCCGGAGTGAGCGCGTGTTGAACTCGTGGCTGGCGACCTTCCGCTGCGCGCGCCAGGCCTCGCCGTCGGCGTTGAAGATGCCCCGGCCGAGGAAGTCGTGCAGCAGCGACGCGAACCGGGGCCCCTTGGGGTAGCGATCGAAGCTGGTGCGCAGGAAGTGCTCCACGTTCGCCGGGTTCGCGGTGATCGCGCCCCGCACGCCGCCCGGCCGGCGCAGCACAAATGTGCACGTGGTCTGGCGCTCGAGCGCCTCGGTCATCCAGTCCAGTACGCGGTGCCGGTTAGCCAAGAACTGTGGCAGGTCCCCGATCAGCGGGTACGGCTCCAGCCCGGCGGGTACGTCGTCGCCCCTGCCGGCCGCGCCTTGTCGACGATACTACTTCGAGCTCTCCATGCACGAAGAACAAGGACTGCACTGGCGACGAAGAGCAGCAGCAACCAGAAAGCAGCCATGGCGAATCTGTCTTCTGGCACGCATGTGATGCAGCGGTGGTTGTGTTCTCTCTATCTGGTAAGTACTGTACCTAGTACTGGGCAAAAGATAAGGGAAGGGGTGGACGAACGAGTGTGGTGACTAGTGAATGGAGCGGTTTGCGCGGCCTGGAAGCCCCTTGGCCACGCGCGAGGATTTTTTGTTTGCTGCCCGGCACTGCGGTCCGTGTCGTTGTTCGACGTGACACCGGTTGTTTTGGCTCCTCGCGCAACCGAATTTGTGGGTCTCTCTGGCTGGCAATCTGTCTGGGCACGCTTGGCTTGGGTGCGCCGTGCGCGGCAAGTGGGGGCCAGAGGTGGGCTGGTCGAGCTGCGCTGCAAGTGGGGCCAGAGGTGATAGATCGACCGGTTCTGGAGTGGGAACCGGGCGGCGGCAGATTGATCGGCGTCGGAGTGGGAAGCGGGCCGCGCGGCAGGAGGTGGGCGGCGGAGGCGGCCTGGTCGAGCTGCGAGTGGGGGTCGGCGGCGACAGATCGACCGACACTGGAGCGGACAGAAGCGGCCTAGCATCCGTCGCGGCCGCACGTCTCTGTTTTTCGAAGCGTCCAGGCGACCGGAAGGGAAAGAAGATGTGATAAGACTGGGAGGTGAACAATTTGTTATTTTTTTTCTGAAGTTTATGATATTTCTCTGATATCTAAAATCCATAAATATAATTTATATATATTTGTGTTATTTCTAAATTACATCACTTAGTTCAATAAATTATAGTGAAAAATTATTATACGTATAGTAATAAGACATGTAAATATAGTACTAAGATAGTGTAAGTATATGGGCAAAGGTTTGTTGTTAGAGGGTCTAAAACAACTGGTTGTTGGGTATTTAAATTTTTTCGAAGTTAGTCATCTGACTGACTAAATAGATCTATTATACCCCATCTAGATTTATTTAGATATTGAAACCTAGACATTAGAATTGGAATGAGGTTTACTCAATGCTGCTAATTGAAAGTACATGGAATTGAGACTTGACATTGAAGATCTAATTCCTTGGTGTTGACCTATAACTAGAAGGGGTCTATCCTAATACGGAGCCTGACCCCTCCGTATTGAGTGGAATCGGACTCGACACTCAGTCTCTTCCTTGTAGGCGAGCGGCAACGGGTGAGCGCCCTCTTCCTCATGGCCGGTGACCTCCTGTTCCTCTTCCCCATGGTCGGTGGCGCGGTCTCCTTTCCTCTTTTCCATGGCCGGTGGGCATGCTCCTCTTCCTGGATGGCACACAGGCTCGTTGTCCTCCCCCATGGCCGGCGGCACGAGCTCCTCTTCGAGATCCACTCGCATCCCCATGGAACACATCCATGGTCGGCAATGGTTGAGCTCCCACATGGCCGGGCTCGAGCTCCCCCAACGCCTCCCTCTCTGCTGCGCCCTAGGCCCGACATCTCCGCCGGTCGGCTCCGGCGTTCCTCTTCCCTAGCTCTAGTGTTCCTCTTGCTCTGGCTATGGTGGATATGGGGACAGAGATGGGTCAATTATGTGTACATCTAAACAATAGCTTGGTATTGTAAGCTATTTTCAATATCAGGATGATTTGATATTGTATCCAATTCAATACCAACATCTTTAATATCTACATCTATATGGAGCATAAGATTATTTACATCTGAATGAATTTTTTCTTCTTTTTATTCAATCTTACTTTTTCTCGAAACGGAGCTCGTGATACAGTTTAAAAGTCAACGTATTGACCTTTTTGGTGCAGGCCTGCAGGGTCTCATGGTAAGCCTACTAGAGTCCAGCTGAACTCCTTGGGTTTGGGTCTGTTTGGTTCTATTCTCTACCTTGCCTGCATCGCATCTACCATCTAGGTTGTCGCTGGCCAGGCTATGACCATGTAGACTGGTGTTTTTGGTTACCTTGCTCTACAGTGCCAAACTCTCGACAGTAATTGTTTGGTTGTCTTGTAGCTGCACTCACTATCTTCACAACATGGCACGATGCCAGAGAGAACATGACTCATTGATAGTATCATTCCTAGACATGGGCATGACATGAATTTTGGGTGAGCACAATGTGGCCCAATTGTTTATAGACATTGGATGGCTTTCAGAGAGTGAGAACGGTTGGATATAGACTTCAGAGTATATAAGCTACCAAACCCTAGCTGCAACACATTTCAGCAATCTCGCGTCTCCCCAACTTCTCCCATCCGCACAGCTTCTTCTCGACACCACCCATTTCCTCGACTCCTCCAGGCTCCCACTCACATGCAGTGCTACAACACGGCAACATGACGCCACGACAGTCTCTGCGTGAGGCAACTAAAGAGCGGCGGCGCGACGATGGCCTCCGCGCGTTGGAATTGGAGCATGGCACGACGGCGCAGCGGCACGTGGCACAACAAGCATGACGCAACGGTGTTGCTACAACCTAGCACGTGAGGCACGTTACGTCGACAACGACGGACCGACACAGTCCCCATAGGCCGTCGTGCCCATCGGCACGACATGGCACGAAGGCACCTCTTTAGGGCCATGCCTGAGCTGCGACTTTAGCATGTCAGCACTATCAAGCACGGCATGACTAAGCCACCATGCCTAGCCATGCCATGCCCAATCATGCTAGTGTCGTGCAGCTCTGTTGACCATGTATATTTCTTTGCTTGGATTATTCTGATATTATATTTTTTTATTAGAGAAATTTTATAATGAACGACTTATGCTTTAATTGGTATTTCTCTTTTATTCATCTATAATAAAAATTATCGCAAAATTATAGCAGCCCTCTAAAAAAGTTATAATGATCAAGAAAAATAAGGATCATTCAGAATCGAATGGTGAAAAAATGTGAATGTATTTAGAAGTACCCAAAAGATGGATGATAGTATTAAATAGGTGATGCCAGTACCAAAATAGGTAGGCCAAATTTATAATTTTAGTATTTATTTATTTATTGTTTAAGGGGGGAACTATAATTAACTCAATAGCTAGGTTCTCCACGCACCCGTGGGTCACCTCGTTCTTCTCATATGGCAGAAGGCGAAGATAGAGTTGCCAACCCGCCACAGCCGCTGCCCGTTGCGATGCGATAACACGGGGACGGAAAATGACTATATCTACTTAGCACCATATGGTCGTCTAGAACCTGATTAGAATCATCCTCCACAAAAAGACTGCGTACAACTCCCTTGTACTCTGCCTGGCGCCCTGGCCGTCATCAGCTCCACAAGACCGCAACATGAAGGGACAACAACACAACTCCAAAGCGTTGAAAGAGGTCTTTTGATTTACGTATTATATATAATGAATCATCTCTTGTTTCTTATTGATGCTTTCATTGTTTTGTTTTGTTTGTTTCATTCTTTTTAGACGAAGGAAGCTTTAGTATTAACAAAAACAACAAAGTTTCAGGAACTATAGGCAGGGAGATAGACAATAACATACATGCTTTTTAGACGAATGAAGCTTTAGCAGACATGTACTTTTTCAACACGAAAGATGTATTGTTTCATGTTTATATCAAACAACTGGCCGATATGATACAAGCAGGTAAATGTTATTCATTAGCTCATTGCCATAAATATAGTGCATAAGTATCCACTACTTTTGAAAAGTTCTACTAGTATATATCCGATAATAGTGGTGGCCCCTTTCGACCATGGTGCGGATGGTCGTTCGGGTATGAATAACATTCGGCTGCTTTATCATCTTCATATGAAACTTAGGCATAAGATATGGTGGATGCGAGGAGGCGCCGATGGGATGTGGTGTAGACGGTGGGTTGTAGTCGTGGTGTATGGGGTCTGATCCGCTAGGCACACTTCTTTTTTGGCCAAGAGCTTGGGCATAGGATATGGTGAATGTCGGATGTGGTGGAGACGGTGGGTTGTAGTCGTGGTGTATGGGGTCTGATTCGCTAGGCACACTTCTTTTTTGGCGGGAGCTTGGGCATAGGATATGGTGGATGTTGGATGTGGTGGAGACGGTGGGTTGTAGTCGTGGTGTATGAGGTCTGATCCGCTAGGCACACTTCTTTTTTGGCCGAGAGCTTGGGCATAGGATATGGTGGATGTCGGATGTGGTGGAGACGGTGGGTTGTAGTCGTGGTGTATGGGGTCTGATCCGCTAGGCACACTTCTTTTTTGGCCGAGAGCTTGGGCATAGGATATGGTGGATGTCGGATGTGGTGGAGACGGTGGGTTGTAGTCGTGGTGTATGGGGTCTGATCCGCTAGGCACACTTCTTTTTTGGCCGGGAGCTTGGGCATAGGATATGGTGGATGTCGGATGTGGTGGAGACGGTGGGTTGTAGTCATGGTGTATGGGGTTTGATCCGCTAGGCACACTTCTTTTTTGGCCAGGAGCTTGGGCAGAGGATATGGTGGATGTCGAGGAGTCACCGATGGGATGTGGTGGAGATGGTGGGTTGTTGTCGTGGTGTATGGGGTCTGATCCGCTAGGCACACTTCTTTTTTGGCTATCCTCCTGCTCTGATGCCCAATTGAACGATGCAAATCTTGGACGATGGCCGATAAATTCTACCCGTCATTGTCGCTCCATGTTGCCATTGGTATCTGATTTCTTAGCACCGGCAAAAGTAACCTCATCAGTTCGCCACGCATTGGCACTAACTGATGCTAAAGCAAAAGTACAAACTAATAACATTGGTACAATGGCCACCATTGCTGCCCTTGAAGGCATGTGGAATCTAGAGAGCGAAGGTAACATTTTCATGTATTTGTTCAAGGGGATGTGGTGTAGGTAAATGTGTGCACTCACCCACCCATATATATATTACAGGAAACCCACTCAAGATAGAAAATGATAAATTAGAAATAAATTTTATAAATAATTAAAATAAATGAGTTACTCTGTGCTGTTTCTAAGTCAGTTTTAATCAAGTTCCTAAAATAAAGTATGCTAATGAATCGTCTAAAAGAAGTATGCCCATAGCTATTAATAAACTACTACAACAAAGTATGTATGAAATGAGGCAATACTAATGGTCGTCTAGAGAAGTATGGAAGTACTTTAAAATCTACTAAACATTTGCATATATATAATTATATACAGAAAATCCACTCTAAGATACTAATGGTCGTCTAGAGAAGTATGGAAGTATTTAAAAATCTACTAAACATTTGAATATATATAAATATATATATATATATATATATATATATAATAAACTACTAAAACAATGTATGCATGAAATGAGGTGATACTAATGAGTCATCTACGGAAGTATGGAAGTATTTTAAAATCTACTAAACATTTGCATATATATAATTATATATAGAAAATCCACTCAATATAGAAAGTGAGAAATTAAGAATTGCTTTTATAAAATAATTAAAGCAGATGAGTTACTCTATGTTGTTTCTAAGACAGTTTTAATTAGGTTTCTAAAATAAAGTATGCTAACGAATCGTCTAAAAGAAGTATTCCATAATTATTAATAAACTACTAAAACAAAGTATGCATGAAATGATGCAATAGTAATGTGTCGTCTAGAGAAGTATGGAAGTATTTAAAAATCTACTAAACATTTGCACTATAATCTTTTTAGAAATACGAGTCCATCATGTTCGGAGAGAATGTATTAAATTCTCCTAGTTTTATGCCAATTTTCAAGAGCGGCTAAAAATAGAGAATGTGAATTTCAAGACATTCAAAAATCTCTATAGTTTCCATGCTATAAGGGGCACCCTTTAAATTTTTTTGCCTTGTCAATGTCATTATTAAAGAACATACAACATTAAGTCAATTTTTATAGGTTTTTTTAGGATATATTCAATTTTTGTAGGTAAATGTTAAATATGCTCTAATATCTCTTGAGGAGCAGACTGATAGTAATAAACATTATGTTTGGATTGCAGGCTTGCAGCATAGGTTTGTCATCGGATCGGCCTGTTTGCTTGACCGTTTTTTGGCTGATAAGCCGCCTGATGCTGTTTTTTTTTTGCTGTTTTCTGTGAGAGAAAAGCACAGTTTTTGTGACTGATAAACCAAGCGAACAGGCCGGCCCCTCACATGTGATTGGCCGAAGTAAGCGCTCCAGGAGTGGCCCGTCTCTCTCACGAGGCATGCGTATCAAGTCCGCGAGAGCCATGCTCCCAAGAAACGAGGATGTAGCCTCGGCGGAGTTTTTTACATGCAGCTAGCCAAACTCTGCCGCTCACCCAAGCGACCCATCACGCTAACCCTGCATTGCATGAGCTAGGTTCACTCACAAGTACTACCTCCATATATTATAAGACATCATAGAACCTTGTAGAATCAAAGTATCTAAAATTTGACCGAATTTATATGATAATATAGTTTTATTTATGATGTCAACTAATAATGATTGGATTATTTATTAATTATATTTTCGTAGTATGACTATTTTGATATCGTAATCTTTATAAGTTTTTGTATAATTATTGATTTGACTCTCCAAAAATTTTGGAATGTCTTATAATTTAGGATGGAGGGGTATGTCGATGTTTTACCACCGATAGTCTGCCACGGGGTTACTCGAGACACTAGTTCGTGCCTCGACGAATAGTGAAACCTTGGTGGTCGGACACGCAGGGACACATGATTTATATTGGTTCAGGCCCTCGACAAGGTCACCTTACGTCCAGTTGAGTCTCTTGTTATTGCTCTTGATCGTAATACAAAGTGTTGTGTTCGTTCTACGTATCGGTGTTGTGTAGTATGTTCGGTTATTTTTTGGGTGATACTCTCACCAGCCATTTATAGTCTAGGAATTGGTTGAGGGTTGCTCTAATCCTACTCGGTTACAAACTTAGAGTCCTAAGTTTGCTTCGGTCTTGTCGTCTTTTACCGATAGTAATTCGGTTTCTTCTGTCCGTACTTTCTTTGTGGGCTGAGGAAAGAAAACCCAAAGTTTAGGTGAGCCGGTCCCTAGTACCCTATAGATATCCCATCGACAAGCCCCCGAGCATCTCATGATTTTTCTTCAATATGTTGGGGTTCTTGAAAGCGAGCCAGTTTTTTTTAAGCAAAATCGCGAGATGATCATTTGTGTTTTTCGTCTTGTGATATTATGCATCTTTGGTGCACTCATTGAGTGTAGCCCCCGAGCCTCTGATTACTTGGTACAAGTATTCGGAGGATCCGAAACAACTTTGTTGTAGTATGTATTCCAGCCCCGAGCCTTCTCCGAGTTCTTTTGAAAAAGAACTCGCAGAAGGTTCTAAATACTCCGCTTCTGTCTGATTTTGTTCACGGGTAGGTACTGTGCTTCCACGGATGTATGGAATCTACTTTCACTGTTTTTTTTGGTCAGCTTTTGTTGTTTTCTTGCTTTTCTTTCTCGTGACTTTTGGCTTTTGGTGGTTCTTCCTAACTATATATTGCGTTGTGCTTGCACTGATAGCTCGATTCTTAGGGTTTAGTGATCATGCTGCTAAGTGAAACTGAGCAGCCCTCGCTTATGCTCGCCTTCTGGTAGTCAGTGGGTAGAAGAATTCTTGTGAATGGAGTTAGAGGTAGACTAACTCCTCAGTTAGATTTTCCTGGGAAGTTTGGTAAAGCGGGTAGAAGAAGTCTTGTGATGTGGTTTCCATGCCTTCTCTATCTGTCTGCTGAACTCCGGACTATAACCGTTGCTTGCTCCTGAGTTGGTTGACGTGGTATGCTCTATCTTTCTGACCGTGCGTGCTTGCGCCGAATCTTGCTGGAAAGGCTAGAACTGGAGTTGCCCCAATCTCATTTGCTAGGAGTGGCTTTCTAGCCTATGAACCAGGACTTTCTTCACGTGTTTAAGGAAGGCTCTGGGTTGTTTTACTCTGCGAGTTTTTTTACCAAGTTGCTGGTCTTCTTTGGTAATAGACCTGATCTGTCCTTGGTTTTGGTCTTTATATGTTGTCACTTGTGATCTCTCGTTGTAGATGAGGTTCGTACTGGCCTTGTATTGGTAGCTTCTGGTTGTTGTATCTGTAAGATCACTGACCGAGTTGTTTTTGGTATTCAATAAGTTTCCCGGTTGTATGATTGTCCTTGGAATATTCTTCCGGATATTCTGTGTAGTACCCTGATGTATTGTCTTTATTGTAAGCGTATTTCTGTCATCAATGTAGTCCTTGTAGAATCTTTTGTGCATTTACTGCTCTCTTTATGTACTATTGCTGATGTTGTCCTTTCTTCATGGTTTTGGTGTATGTGCACCCGTTGTTCTTCTATAATAAATGTAGTATTGTTTTCTTGTCACATATCTTTTGTTTTTCCTTGTGAGAGGTCCTTGTTGTATCTTGGATATTGTAGTGGGCGAGCTTGACGAGCCCCCGGGCTTCTTTCTTCTCTTTCTTGGTTAGTAATCTAGTGAAAGGTGTAGATCTTGTGATAGAGACTAGTTGCAGGCTAGTTCTAAAAGTTGTAGAATTCTATGGAAGGAGCCAAAGCAAATGGTGTAGGCCTTGTGATGGTATTGGTGTGTACTGTCATGGACCCTTCAGTCATTTGTTCGTGCTTCCTTCTGTGTTGTTCTGGATTCGCTGGGTTTTGATGACGCCGTCTTTGGGCGACTTTTTTGGTTTTTACTTTCTTCAGTAGCAAAGGGTGCACATCCTCTCGTCTGAAATCAAGCGCTTCTGAGCTGCTTTTTTCTGCACGATAATTAACGGTTTCCGTCTTGTGTAATTTATTACTTAGTAATATCTGTTGTCAGAGTATTTGTATCTGTTTAGGCGTTGTATTCTGATGTAAGTTGTCTATGTGTTTTATATTTTTCAAAAAAGGACTTTTTACTAAACACGTTCTGCTGGGTTGTTTTCACTTCCGACTAACCACTTTCATCATGCTAAATTCTGCAGGGTGTAAATGTTTATGGTACACAACTGCGGTTGTCCAATCGACCCTTGTTTTTTTCCTTTTCTGATGCATAATCTTAGGAAGTAACAGTTTTGGTAACCGTTCCGGCTATTTTTTCCGTAATTGTTGCCTCTAGGGTAACGTTGTTTATGGAGCCCAACTTTTATTTTACCTTTATATAAGTTCATCCACGCCCTTTGTTAACCGTGTCTTATTCCTCCAACAACCAGGAAATTTTTGTCTTCTGTTTTAGCTTAACCTTCTTTTGCGTTCATCCTGAGTAATTTTGCAATGAAGGGTACAGGATTCGAAATCTTCCGTACAGCAAGGTGATCTTGAACCACTTAGTTTCACAAGGTCTTCTTTCAAAGATCGGCCTAACATGAATTGCTGGTGATCAACTCGTCCCCCAAACCATCTCCTGATCAATCTCTTCTTTTTGTCCTCTTACGTTAGATCAGGACTTAGTTTTCCACCGATCTGACTTCCTAATTCATTTTCTTGATTTCTATGGTCCTAACTTCACCATCTTGCTCCTAATCTTCTCCTCTTCCTTACCTGCTTCGTGCATCTTTGTGAGGCTTTTCATAGGATCCCTCCTTCTCTTCTGTTTCTCCGCTATTTCTTTCGGGTTGTTTACTGTAAATGAAGGGTTCCTGTTGTGGTGGCTGATGCCTGATTCAATCTAGGCAGGTCCACAAAAATTGTCTTTCCTATCTTTGCCCTGTCTGAATCTGTCTGTGATTGGGCTGAAAATGTTTTATGTTTCTCCACCATCTTTTCCTCAGCCTATTTGATTTAGCTTCTCTCCCATTTCACTTCCCTGGTTGTCTGATAAAAATTTCCCCTTCTGAAAGCAAGCCCTTAAGCCTTTGATTGATCGTCTTTAGTTTCTTGAAGCAATCTGGCTAATAGCAATGGGATTGTTTGCTAGCATCTTGCCGTCTCGAGTTCAGCCTTTGAATGAAAAGGAGTCATCTAGTTCAAATATACGTCCCATTCTATTCGTCACGCCTTATCCTTGAGACTGAGCTTTCGGATGATGTTGTTCATGAGATGGATGAATATAGTAATTGGGTGACATGTATCCCTTCCTTCGTCAATCAAGAGTATAGAGTTGTCAATCCCCGCTGATGCTGAGCATTTAAAATCTTTGATTTATTTATTTATTTTTGTTTGTCCCTTGACTGATGTTTTTGTTTTGCCAGGTTTGGTATCATAACTTTGCTCTCAATTTGCCACTGCTGAATGATTGAGGACCCCTGATGTACGTTGATGATGAAGATGATGATGATGATTAATGATGATGATTGAGATACTGACGCTGCATGTTTCTCCAAGCGGGGTCATTCAGATGTTATTATACTAGGATTCCCTCGGCCAAAAAGGAGGTGGTCTGCCCGTCCTGGTCTTTGTCAGGTAATCTTTATCGAGTTTCTTTTGCCATTTTCTCATGTCTTCCTTCCTTCCTGTTTCTTGAACTTTGTTTTTTTTGTTTTGTAGATGTCATCTCGGACTTCTTTCGACTGAAGATGATCATTCGACCCTTTAAGTCCTTCAGGGTGAGCTTTTTTTCTATCGTTACTCTCATGTGGCTCCATCATATGTGCTGATATTTGTTCTTCTGGTGCATCGGGTTCCTGCTAATGCCCCCCTATTGCTTCTGGTCCTGTTGCCACCTTCTATTTGCTTTAAACATCTGTTGAGATGGTTTTGACTTTGCTATCCCAAAGCTGTCCTTTTCCTCGAACTGTGGCTGAGATAAAAAAATCTTCTAGGTATGTCCTCCTTTTCTTTTGATTATTTCTTTGATATTGTTTGCTGAGTTTTTCTTCGTAAGGATTTGTGAATTTTGTTTGCAGGTTTGCTATTGGATGGCTCCAATTTCCTCTAAAATTGTTGTAGATTTGCATTTGATCTCACCAAAGGAATATTTGTTTTTCTGCCCTTCTAGGTTTTATCTTTTCATATATCACTGTGCTAAACTTCTTTGCTGTAGATGTTCCGGTATTTTCTCATGATGCGGGTTTGACTGATGTGTCTTTTGGGAAATCTTTCTTGAATACCCTCGACCGAGCACAGTTTCTTTCTTCTGTTGTTGATTCATTGTGTTCCTTTGTTTGTTCGTTTTGAGTGGATTGGTCGGTTGCTTTCAACCTGGGAATCTGTTTCTTCAGAATTTAAAAATTGGGGGTTGGCCTGAGCTCAAGTACTATGATAATTTTCTTTTTGTATTTCCATTGGCCTTTCTGTTTTCCTCTATCATTTATTTTTGTCAGCAGGCTTTCTATCAGGGATCAAGATGGTTTATGTTTGGTCCTCAAGAAGAGAGATCGACTTCCCTTATTCAGGGTAAGTCTTGGGTAAAGCCTGAGGCTAGAGTTGTCTCGTGGTGGAAAAGCTGAGTTTGGCTCAGATGACAGAAATGCGTGATTCTCGCTACCAGACAGGCTTCTGATAGAGATTGCGAGCTGAAGTCTCAGGCTTGCTGGTACTTTTCTGTTCTTCTTCTTACTTCCTTTTGGTCTTTGTCAGATTTCCTTTGCTTATATTTTTGATTTTTGTTAGAGGTTGAACGCCAACAGTGAACTTGAAAAGGGGATCCCAGAGGTGATGACTGAGACCCTTCGATCTTTCTGAAACACCAAGCTGAGCATGTAATGAATCCGCTATGATACTTATAAAAAGGCTCAACGATTTTCTAGCTGAAGCTCAGTTGATGTTTGCCCAGGTCTTACAACTGCTTCGAGCCCCGCCACCCGTCAACTTAAATCTCTGCTTGAGCGCCATGAGCCTATTATTGCTACTGTTTGCCATCCTGTGGTATAGATAGCATATCCCATTTTGTCTTCTCAATCCGTGAGTTTGTGCAAAAATGGCTCGATTTGAACGATGCATTGGAAATGTAGGTGTCCTTTGTTCCGGGCTCTTGCCCCTGAAGTCCCTGTGGCCCGGATTCCTTGGAAGATACCTAATGGAGGGTCGATCTTTTAACTATGTGGGAGCAATCAAAACCTGAGGTTAGGGATCTTTGCAGTGAGATACTTGTCAGATGAAAGTGTTGACCTCCTCTTTTGATACCAATTATTTTTTCCATAACGTCTTGTAGATATACCTGAATGATAATTTTGCTTAAAATAATATCAGACTTTGTCCTGATATAGTTATATCTTGGTCCTTGACTGCTAATGTCCGATGTAAGTTTTCTGATTTATGTAGTTGTCCTCTGATGAATACCTCATTTTCTTGATATTTTGAGCTATGTCGAGTTCTTTTGATATTGTGCCTATGTGATTGGTATTTGAAGATGCCTTCTGAATTCCTATTCTTTTGGGTAATAATTATGGGCTTTCGTGCCTTGATGACTATACTGGAGATATTCTTGTTCATAAAATGCCTTTGTACCTCTGAGATAGGTTGTTTGAGGATCTTTGTTTGTTGCTTTTGATAATTCCTGAGTAGTTTCAAAGTAGTCTTTTTATTTTGGACGATTAGATTTCTGATGCTGGAGTAGTAGAAGATCACTTTCTACGTAATAGCATTTGGCTTGTTGTCTTGTTTGGTGCCGAGTTGCGCTGCTCTTCCAAGCAGTAATGTTGTGCCACTTTTTATAAGAGATTAACTTTGATGTCGTCAAGGTAGAACTTTCTTCTTCATTGTGGCCCGAGTAGTTTGGTATATGCCATGCCGTCTCTTAAAACGGTAGACATGTAGATAAACGAACCAATTGTGTTGCTCATGGTGCAAAGCAGTCGGTTTTGTCGTTGAGGTAGACAGATGCTTATTTGTTGCGCCGAGTAGTTTTGATGTCATAACCCGGAAGACTTTGTAGATATGTGAAACAGACGGTGCCGCTCAAAGGTGCAAAGCAATCGGTTTGTCATCGATTCGATTGATGCTTTTTTGTTGACGTTCGCCGAGAAGTTAGAATATTTGCATGCCGCCACTTGAAACGGTAGACTTATAGGTAGTATGAACCAGACTTGTGCCGCTCATGGTGCAAAGCAAATCGGTTTTGTCAGGTTCCTCACGAAACCACTGACTTTAAAGATGCAATACAGTGCCACAATGGGTGCAAAACTGTCAGCTTGTCATGATGCCGCCTCACGAAACGGTAGACTTATATATGAACCAGACTGTGCCGCTCATGTACAAAGCAGTCGTTTGTCGGGTTGCCTCACGCAAAAACCGACTTAAAAATGTTAGACAGTGCCCTCATGGGTGCAAACGCGTGTCAGTTTGTCATGATGCTCCTCACGAAACGGTAGACATATATATGAACCCGACTTGTGCCACTCATGGTGCCAAAGCAATCGTATTGTCGGGTTGCCTCACAAACAACCGACTTAAAAATGCTAGAACAGTGTCGTTCCATGGTGCAAAGGTTGTTCAGCGTTGTCATGACGCCTCACAACCTAAACGGTAGACTTATATATGAACCAGATTGTGCCGCTCATGGTGGCAAAGCAGTCGTTTGTCGGGTGTGCCTTCACGAACACCGACTTGAAAATGCTAGATAGTGCCGCTCATAGTGCAAAGCCTGCCAGCTTGTCCATGCCTGCCATCACGAAACGGTAGACTTATATATGAACCAAAGACTGTGCCGCGCATTGGTACACAGTCGGTTTGTCCCAAGTATGCCTCACGAAACAACTGACTCCAGACATGCCTCTTGCATTGTGCAAACTGCCTGATTTGTTCTTGATGTCTTGTATCTTATGTCTTCAGTTGTAGAATTTCTTGAGGTTGGCTGATATGCCAGGGTATTGCTTAGTTGAATTCCATCTTCTGTCATTAGCTCTAAGTTCCTCCGGGTTGTATGCCTGTCTTGATGTGACAGGACCCTCCCATGGGCTGAGTAGATTTGTGTTCCTTTTTGTCTTTCTTTTGAATTAGTAAAAGTACCAATCTCCCTGGTATTTAACGTTCATCGATGCATATTTCTGTCGTAGTGTCTTCGCAACCTTGTAGGTAAATCTTGCATTTTGTATCACAGAATTGTCTTCTAATTTTCTTCTATTGAGTCAAATCTCTAGTCCGTCTTCTTGTTTCTTTCCGGCTTCTCCTCATCGTAATGTTTCGATTCTTGGTGACTTGCCAATCAAAGTCAATTGGTAAACGGCTTCTGATCCTATACCAAGGAAGAAAGGTGAGTAGCCCTATTGCTCCTGCTGATTTGGGTTCTTAAACCCCATACCACTTTTGTAGTTTTCTACTATCCATTGCTTCCGTAGTCTTTTAGTTCTTCGTATAGCCTTGGTTTTAGCCTTGTAATAGTATCCCATTGGCTTCTTTCCACTTGTCCCGTTTTGCTGGGGGAGCCCTAATGCATAGTCCCTAATTCTATCCCGAAATCTCTTGCCCAATATTGGAATTCCTTTGCAGTAATGGTGATCCGAGATCTGTGATTATTCTGATTGGGCAATACCCAAATCTGTGCATGATGTCTTGTATAAAACTCTGTTGCTTATCTGTATTGTATTTGAATAGTGTTGTATTCAAATCCACTGGTGAATTTTCTACGCACATACATAAGTAATTCAAATTTCACCCTTTTGCTTTTTGAGAGTCCGACTGATCTAGCCCCAGTCATGAAAAAGTCATGCTGGTGGTATACATATTAGATTGTGTGCTGGAACATGTGAACAATCTTGCGAACATTGAACAATTTTTACATGTCTTGACTATTGTTCAGCGTCTTGTGAGTGTTGTTGGCCAATAAAATCACTCTGAATGTTTTGCCGATTAATTTTCGGATGCGCATTGTTTCCACAGCAGCCCGAGTGGATTTCATCCAGATTTCTTTTCCTTCCTGCGTAGATTACACATTTCAATACTACTCCAGAAGATGTTTGCTCCTTTTGGTTATAATTTACCTTTACGAGGACGTAAGGCCTTTGCTTTTTCTTATAACCCGTGTTGCTTCTCTTTGTCTCTGGGTAGCTTGTTTTTCCTTCTATAACTATGAGTGGTTTAGTCTCCAATCGCTTTCTATGTTAGGATCAGTCCTTGAGGTGTTTGGGTTCTTTTATCTTGTCTATATCCTTTAGGTCTACTTTTGTTTGATGATTTCTGGATTGATGGTTTTGCGAGTTCTTCTTCTACAAATAATTCCCCGGTGGTACTTTTGCTCTGTCTGATCCTACATATGACAAGATATCTGCTGCCACATAATCCTCTCAAGACGTGGTGATTTCTAATCCTTCGAAGTTCTTTTCGAGTTTCCCTTACTTCTAGCACAGTATGCATCCATGTTTTTTTGAGCAGTCCCACTCTTTGTTTACTTGATTGATTACTACTGCAGAATCGCATAAGCGAGAACTCTTTTTGAATTCCCAGGGTGGCCTGCGGCTTTTAATTATCCGTGTATGAGTGCTTCGTATACTGCTTCATTATTTGTTGTTTGCATAATATATGTAGTACGTATTTTAATAGTCTTTCCTTCAGGGAAATCAGTAGTAACAACCTGATTCAAGCCCCCCAACGTTCAGAGAACATCCAAATACTCTTCCAATGGTCCTCTTATTGGTTCAGGTTTCTTTTTGTGCAATTTCCTGTCCATTTTGCAATGAAGTCCGTGTAATACCTGTGACCTGATTGGTGTCCTTTGTTTTGAAATCTATATTTAGAGATCCGAGTTCCACTGCCCATTTAATATTCGGCATGTGGCGTCGTTTGTTCTAAGTATAGTCTTGTAACGGGAAGTTATTGCTAACGTACTTTGTACTCGTGGAAATAAATACCTCAACTTTCTTGCATGCTAGAGTATTGCATACGTATGGAATCTGACTTTTGATTCCGTGATACTTCGCTGATGTAGTATACCGGTCTTTGGTATTTTGTAGGTACGTCCAGGTTCCTTCTCTTTCCACATGATTAATGCACTTACTAACTTTTTTTTGTTGTCGTGTATACACTAACATCATGTCCTCCTTATTTCTTGGTGGTGCATTATTAGGATATGATAAATATTCTTTTAGCTTTGATGAAAGCTTGATTTTCTCTTCAGCCATTCAGAAGTTCTCTGTTCCTTTTAAGAGTTTTGAAGAAGGTATAGTCCCTTTTTCCTCTCCTCCCAATTTCGATATGAATCTTGAAGCTGTCCATACAACCGGTGAGAATTTTGTATGTCCTTATCTTTTTTGGTGGCTTCATATCCAGTATTGCTTTTGACTTTATTTTTTGAGCTTGCGTTCAATTCCTCTGTTGCTGACTAGAAACCGATAGTTGTCCTGGGTACACAAAAAACGTATTTTGTTGGATGAAGCTTCCACTATCCATGCTTTTTCATTCTTGATGGTTTCTCTAATCTTCTAACAGTGGTTCGGGTTCTTTGTTTTTGACTACTACGTCGTCGATGTATGCTTCAACGTTTCCATCCAATATGATCTCATAGGCAAGTTTGTATGGCTCTTTGATACTGTTGCTCCTGCATTTTTCCAATCCATAACGGCATTGACTTTAACAGTATGCCCCGAAAGGTGTTATAAAAGATGTTTTTGCTTTGATCTTCTTTCCTTAATGATATTTGATGGTATCCTTCAGTAGCATTCGAGAAAGGATAGTAGCTGATGATCGCCCTGTTGAGATCTATACTTGGTCAATTCTTTGGTGGTCCATATGGGTCTTTTGAACAATGTTTGTTTGAGATCTGTGTAGTCCACACACATACGCCATTCTTTTGAGTACTTCTCTCCACAAAACTAGATTAACCAACCAGCCAAGTTGATTATTTCTCTGATGAAACCTACTGGCCAGTAATTTGTAATTTCCTTTTTGATTGCTCCTTTCCTGTCTGGTGCAAATCCTGCTAGCTTTCTGTTTTACTGATCTTGGAACCTTTTTTTGTACAATTTTGTGCTCACCAACTCCTTTGGGACTCCTGGCATAATCTGTTGGCTTCCATCCAAATCATGTCTTTGTTGTCCCTTATTAGTTGGTGAGCGCGAGTTTCCTATTTAGGATCCAAACTCCGCCGCTGATTATTGTTGTTTTTTTCTTGATCCTCCTAGTTGAAGATCAATCGTACTTGTGGTGCTTCTTTAAAGGAGGTTGTGAAGGTGCTTGGCTTCTTTGCGGTTTTGGATTTACATTCGGGTATGTTTCATTTCCTCAACTTTCTTCGCAATTTCTTCTATTTCCTGATAGTCCTTGTAGTTTTTCTGATATTTTGGTACGCTTGTACATCACAATTGTATGCTCTCATTAGATCTCCTTTTAAATAAATAACTCTTTTGTTGTCGCATCTTGAGCAATAGATGCAGAAAGTGAGGTAAGTCCATGAATCTTGTTTAATGCTGGTCTTCCATCAAGGATTGTATGAAACAGATTCGAAGTCGCTACTTGAATTTGATGAACTCGGCTCCGATATTTGTCGGGTGTTCCAGGTGATTGGTATAGTGATCTGTCCCACAGGTATGTAGGAAGCTTTTTTCAGTACTACTCCATAAAAAAGGGATACTCCGTTTGGTGTGATCAGCCTTCCATAGTCCAAGTTCATCTTCCATTAGGGTGGCTACGAAGATTATGTTTTAATCCTGCTCCTCCGTCGATGATAACTTTGGAGACTGTCCACTCCGCTATTGATGGTCCCATTACTAGGGATAGTAACCATCATTTTGCTACGCTTTCCATTGATCCTCTCTTGTGAATTGAATTGGGTAACCTACTCTGATCAGTCCAGATATCTTGGGGTAACTGGTTCTGTGTGCTAGCTTTTTCTGTCTTTTATTTCTTATGTAAGAATGCTCCAGAAAAGATTACTTGCTAATTTGTCGTTGGGTTCTTGATAATTCCCCTTTGCTTCTTGGTATCCTCCTGATCCTTCTGTTCTTTGTTCCGAATTGTTTGCTCGTGTATCCTCTTTCTTTGTGAATCTTTGTTGGAAATATGTCACATTCAACTAGCTTGTGGCTTGTGTTAGGATGTATGTAGCAAGTGGTCCTTCTAACCTTCTGCTCGACCCGTCTTGTGTAATTGTTGGCTTTGGTATTGTTATTCGAGTACCTGTTATTCTGGTTTTTTATGTTCGTTGTTAATTGTAGTTGTTGTTATGGATAGTCGAAAAGCTTCCATACCATTGGGACAAATCACTTTACAGTCACCTTTGAACACCGACAATATCGGACCGAGTTCATCAAATTCGAAGTAGCCGACTTCGAATCATGTTATCATGCAATCCTTGGAAGACCAGCATTAACAAGATACATGGCAATACCTCACTACCCATATCTATGCTCAAGATGCCGACAACAAAAGGAGTTCTTTCACTAAAAGGAGATCTAAAGAGAGCATACGATTGTGATGTACAAGCCATACAAATATCAGAAAAAACTACAAGACTACAAGGAAAAGAAGACATTGCGAAGAAAGTTGAGAAAATGAACCCGATGAAATCCAAATACCGGCAAAGAAGCCAAACCTTCACACCTCCTAAAGAAGCAGCCACAAAGAAGATTGATCTATTAACTGGAGATCCAGAAAAAAGCAATAATCATCGCGAGTCTGGATCCTAAATAGGAACTCGCGCTCACCAACTTTCTAAGGACAACAAAGACATATTCGCATGGAAGCCAGCGGATATGCCAGGAGTCCCAAAGGAGTTGGCTGAGCACAAAATTGATACAAATAAAGGTTCAAGACCAGTAAAACAGAAGCTACGCAGATTTGCACCAGATAGGAAAGCAACAATCAAAAAGGAAATTACAAAATTACTGCAGCAGGGTTCATTAGAGAAATAATCAACCCGGATTGGTTGGCTAATCCAGTTTTGGTGGAGAAAAAGAACTCGAAAGAATGGTGTATGTGTGTGGACTACACAGATCTCAACAAACATTGCTCAAAAGACCCATATGGACCACAAAGAATTGACCAAGTAATAGACTCAACAGCGGATCATCGCTACTATCCTTTCTCGACTGCTACTCGATGGTACCATCAAATATCATTAAGGGAAGAAGATCAAAGCAAAACATCTTTTATAGCACCTTTCGGGACATACTGTTACAAATCAATGCCGTTCGGATTGAAAAATGCAGGAGCAACATATCAAAGAGCAATACAAACTTGCCTAGGAGATCAAATCGGAAGAAACGTTGAAACATACATTGATGACGTAGTAGTCAAAACAAAAGAACCCGAATCACTGTTGGAAGACCTAGAAGAGACCTTCAAGAATCTAAAAGCATGGAAGTGGAAGCTCAATCCAACAAATGTGTTTTTGGTGTACCATCAGGATAACTACTCGGTTTCCTAGTCAGCAATAGAGGAATCGAGGCAAGCACAAAGCAAAATCAAAGCGGTAATATGGATATGAAGCCACCAAAAAAGGTCAAGGACATACAAAAACTCACAGGATGTATGACAACTCTCAACAGATTCATATCAAAATTAGGAGAAAAGGGACTGCCTTTCTTCAAACTCCTAAAAGGGAAAGAGAATTCGAATGGACAGAAGAGGCAAACCAAGCCTTCATCAAGTTAAAAGAATACTTTATCATCATCTCCAGTAATGACACCACCAAGAAATAAGGAGGACATGATGCTATATATCACAGCAACAAAGAACGTAGTAAGTGCAGTAATCATCGTGGAGAGAGAAGAACCCCGGACGCACATACAAAGTGCAAAGACCAGTATACTACATCAGCGAAGTACTCACAGAGTCAAAAGTCAGATACCCACATGTATAGAAGCTACTATATGCAATACTCATATCATCAAGAAAACTGAGGCATTATTTTCCATGAGCATAAAGTAACAATAGCAACCAACTTTCCATTATAAGACATACTCAGAAACAAAGACGCCACAGGCCGAATATCAAAATGGGCAGTGAACTCGGATCTCTAAATATAGACTTCAAACCAAGGACAACAATCAAGTCGCAGATATTACCCGACTTCATCGTGGAATGGACAGAAATTGCACGGAAAGAACCCGAGACAATACGAGACACTGGAAGATGTACTTTGATGGTTCTCTGAAGCTTGGAGGGGCAGGAACAGGTGTGCTACTAATTTCCCCAGAAGGAAGACAACTAAAATACGTGTTACAATATTGTGGCAAGCAACAAATAATGAAGCAGAATATGAGGCACTCATACATGGATTAAAAATAGCAACCACCTGGGAATCAAAAGAGTTCTCGCTTATGGAGATTCAACAGTAGTAATCAATCAAGTAAACAAAGAGTGGGATTGCACAAAAAACAACATGGACGCATACTGTGCAAAAGTAAGGAAACTCGAAAAGAACTTCAAAGGATTAGAAATCCACCACGTCTTGAGAGATTCAAATGTGGCAGCAGATATCTTGTCTAAGTTAGGGTCAGACAGAGCAAAAGTACCACCGGGAGTATTTGTAGAAGAACTCGCAAAGCCATCAATCCAAGAAATCAGTAAACAAAAGAAGACCCAATGAATATAGACACGATAAAAGAACCCGACACCTCAAGGCAGATCCTCAACATAGAAAGCGATTGGAGACAACCATTCATCGATTATAAGAATGAAAACAAACTACCCGGAGACAAAGTAGAAGAAACAAGGGTTATAAGAAAAAAGCAAAGCTTACGTCCTCGTAAAGGATAAATTATACAAAAGAGCAGCATCTTCTGGAGTATTACTGAAATGCGTATCTACGCAGGAAGGAAAAGAGATATTGGATAAAATCCACTCGGGTGCTGTGGAAATCATGCAGCATCCATGACATTAATCAGCAAAGCATTTAGAAGTGGATTTTATTGGCCAACAACACTCAAGGACGCAGAACAATTAGTCAAGACATGCAAAAATTGTCAAATGTTTGCAAGACAATCACATGTTCCAACACACAATCTAATATGCATACCACCAGCCTGACCTTTTTTTCATGCTGGGCTAGATCAAGTCGGACCTCTCAAAAAGGCAAAGGGAGATTTGAATACATATTTGTGGCAGTAGACAAATTCACCAAGTGGATTGAATACATGCCACTCGTCAAATACAGTGCAGAAAAAGCAACAGAGTTCATACAAGACATCATGCACAGATCTGGGATGCAACGGGCCCTACCCCACCTTTCTTCCTGGTAAAAGGGAAACAGAAGTTGTATTACCAATTGACTTGTTTAATGGAAAAATCACCAAAAAACCCAAAAAATACGATGAAGGGAAAGCCAAAAACAAACGATTTAGATATTGCCCTCAATCAAAAAAATTAAAAAGAAAAATTTTTCAAAATAAAAAGGTTTACTTACAAGGGCTTGCGAAGACACTACGACAGAAATATGCATCCTGGGAAATCTAAAACCAGGAGACCTAGTACTACGGTTAATTCAAAAAAAAAGACAAAAAGACAAAAACCCCTTACTCACCCTTTTTTGGGGTCCTTTAATCATAAAAACCCAACAATAAAAACCCAAAAAACTTTATGAGCTTTTTTTGACGGGGAAAAAAAAGGGGGGAAATTCAAACTAACCAATAACTTGGGGCATTTTCACCCCAAACTAAAAAGGAAATTCTACAACTGAAGACATTAAGATACAAAGACATCAAATAAATATCAAACAATCAAACCGTTTCAAAAAACGGCATGACAAATTTGACAGTTTTGCACTTGAACATTTGCCCTGGTATTAAGTCGGTTGTTTTGTGGGGGAAACCCCCAAAAAACCCTTACTGCTTTCCCAACCATGAGGGGGCCACAGTCTGGTTCCTATAAAAATTTCCTACCTTTCTTGAGGCAGCATGAAAAGGGCTGACAGCTTTGCACCATGACCCGGCATTGTCTAGCTTTTTTTAAATTTCCGGTTGTTTCGTGGGGCCCAAACCCAAACAAAACCGACTATTTTGAAACCCATGAGGCCCAATTTTCTTCATACTTCTACAAGTCTACCGTTTCGTAAAGGCGGCAGACAAGTTTGAACAGCTTTGGAAAACCCTTTGACCCGGCACTGTCTAGCTTTTTTTTTAAGTCCATTTTTTTCGTGAGGCAACTCGCCCAAACCGACTGCTTTGCACTATGAACACACAGTCGGTTCATATATCTCCCAACCTCCCGTTTCGTGAGGCGGCATGACATCAAACTACTCGGGGGAAAAAAAAAAAGAAACATTCTACCTCGACAAAAACCCAAACTGCTTTGCACCATGAGCAGCACAGCCCTGGTTCATAAAATCTCCCAATTCTACCCGTTTTAAGGGGCGGAAATGGCAAATATCAAACAAACCCCGGCCGAAACCCAAAAAACATCAGTCTACCTCGACGAAAAATCAAATTTAATCACTGGGTAAAAGTGACAAAAAACAAAATTTTCTTAAAGGGGAAAATACAAAAAGGGTTGCAACAAAAGTTTAAAAAACCCAAAAATACAAATCATATCGGGACTCCATCGTTGGAAATTACTCGACAAAAACTACCCCCAAAACACTGGGGGTTTACGCAAAAGACCCAAAAATCTTCAAAGCCTAACTTAAAGGCATAAGGCATTCTATGAATGGAAATAACCTCAAAGTATAGCCATCAAGGCGCGAAAGGCCAAAAAAGTTACCCAAAAAGGAATTCGGGAATTTCAGAAAGCATCTACAAAGCTTTAAAGCAGAGGCACAATACTACAAGTATCAATCAAAAGAACTCACATGGCTCACAAATATTTAAGAAAATGAGGGATTCATTAGAAGGACAAATACATCAGGACGAAGCCTGACAAATGTTTTTAAAAAAAAGTATCATTCCAAAAAGGGAAATTACCAAAAAACCAACCCAAACAAAGGGAAAAGTAAACGTGTTCATCAAGGAAAGGGGAACCCCTTTAAATTTTAAGAAATATTTGACGACAAAAATCTTGGACCCCCGGGGCCTTTTGATTTCTCCCACCCTAGTCAAGAGGGTCCCCCCAAAATCCATCGAATCTCAAGAATTCGGTCCAAAGGAACATCCAGGAGCAAGGCTCGAACAAAAGAAACAACATTGTTTATACAATGCTCAAAGCCATTCACAACAAATTCTCTAAACCGAAGAGGCCCAGTGGCAGGAAATCAAAGGTTTTCAGGCCTTCTTTTGCATTCTTTTTTAAATTACAAACGGGGCACCACAACAGGCCTAAACAGGAAAAAAGCCATAAAAAAATTTTGTTTTCGGTTTTTCCCCTTTTGAAACTTCCGAAAGTTTGGGCCTTCAAAAACTCCCCCCGTTTTCCCAATAACTGAAGAAAGAAAAAAAAAGTGAGATAGAAAAAAACCCCCAAAAAAGAAAATAAAGGGGGCAATAAAAAAAAGTCAACTTACAACTTTCAGTTCTCTTCTCTTGGGATTCAAGGCCCGAAAGACAAAAATCCCCTCTTTTCTTCAGCCCAAAAGAAAATCAAAGCCTGATCTAAAACCTGCAAAGCAAGAAATTTTTCAAAATTAGAAAAAAGACAACCACAAAAAAGGCAAGAAGATTTTTAAAGACCTTACCAAAAGCCTTTTTTCCCCTTCAAATCAAAAAGAGAAATTAGATAAGGAGCCTTCGGCAACTCCCTCAGAAAGTTTTTTTTTTCCGGCTCCCAAAGCGGGCACGATTTTGAGATATTTCAAGCAAAACCCTATCAAAGCCCAGCTTAAGAGCAGCAGTGGGACTGATTCCCCAAAGGGAAGAATTAGCCAACTTTTCCGACAGACACCTGAAAAAAAACGGGGAGTCAAAATAAAGCACAAACAAGTAAAAAACCAAAAAAGAGAATATGAACAAACCCCCTTCAATTCATTTTCCAAAATTTGACACTAAACAAATCATTCAAAAAAGAAGAAACAAGTTTTTAAACTCGCTAAACCCCGGCCCCTAAGTTGAATTTTCTGGCCCTTGAATGAAAAAAGGCATTATGAAGAAGAAGTGGGAGCTTTGCCCAAGATTTTCAACCAGGTCCCCTTTCAAAAAAGGGGCCCACACCACAGGAGGACAAGCCCCAAACCCAAACTCAGAAGTCCCTTTAAAAACATTTGGGCAAAAATCAAGATTGAAAAAACCTGCGAATACAAAACCGGGAAAAAATTTAAAAAAGGGAAAAACAAAAAAAAAAATTCCTCCTTTTCAACACGACAAAAAAGTACCCCAAAAACCCTTCCTAAGTTTTGGACAGGGGAACCCATCAGAAAAAACCCAAAAGAAAGCAAGAAAGTGATAATTTTAAGGAAAAGGAAAAAAAAAGATACAAACAATATACAGTGAATTTAACTTACTTGGCTGCCCTTGGGTAAAGGAACCCAGCAAAAAGAAACAAAAGAAAGTTTTGGAGAATGTCGAAAGAGAAAATCATCATCAAAGCAAGGGAGACGAAAGATCGAGATACCCAAAGGGGAATCAAAAACCCAAACTTCCCCAAAAAGGGAAGATTTTCCCAAACCCGACAACCTACGTCTGAAAAAACCCCCTTACAGAAGACAAAAAAGGTTTACAACAAAAAAAAAACAAAAGACAACAAAAAAGGAAATCAGGGGGAAAATCGAGTAAGTTGGGGGATCACTGTAACGTCTAAATTTTTCCACGAAGGGAAAATCCCCCCAAATTTCGAATTTTAATACGAATAGTCTCGGAGAACATCCCATCGCATTTTTCAAATTAAAAATCGATAACATCGTCATACATCGGGGTTCTGAATTAAAAAGAGTACAATAGAGGGGCAAATTCAATTATTACATCGCCCACCAAATGGTTTGGAAAAACACCCCTAACACGTAGCACCAGAACAGCAAGGGGAAACGTTTAAACTCCCAGCATCTCCGAAATTGAGCGAACCCGAAACCCTACTCCTTTTCCTTTTGACGTCCCTCCTTACCTGTTTCCCCCGGCTCTTTACCTTAAATTTTCCCAAAAACTTTTTATTTCCTTTGTACTGGCCACTGGCTCCCACCCCTTAAAGCATTGCAATTTTGCTATGTTTAAAAGTGGTATGGCAAAAGGAGAAAAGAGAAGTTATATCTGGATGTTGGGTTTTTCCCCCGCAAGTTCATTACCAAGTAGTTTTAATAGTATAATATAAAGTTGTTTCTCAAATTTTAACACATTTTTTCCCCCACATTCATCTCATTTCCCCCATATCCACCACAAACACTCACACTCAAAAGGTGACAAGGACAACTCCCTC
>CM039139.1:16256856-16326276 GCA_022036555.1 Microstegium vimineum
GGGCCCAACGAATACCTGGCGAAGGGACCGACGATGCTAAACCGCACCTGGAACCAGGCGTACGACGGCGGCGGCGGTCGGCCAGTTGCGCCAGGAGTGAGAGAGAGTGCGCGCGCACGCACGCGAGCAAAAGGAGAAGAACAGGCACGGGAAAATGGGAGTCGTACCCAATCAGCCCAAAGCGAAGGACCAATAATGTACAAGCGTGGCCCATCCGACTTCCGGTAGAAAGCACGGCCCAGAGCCAAAAGACAGCGGCAGGGACGATTCCCGACTCCGATGGAGTGTCCAACATATTGTAGGTATGTTTTCCTTTCTTTCTTTCTTTTTCTATGTTTTTCCTCACCCTTTTAAATTTGACTGTGACGTGTCATATATTTTTAATTTTTTCATATTATATATATTTATTATCCATAGACTTTTTTTATTTTTCTAATTATTTTGTTTCTTATTTGTTCGTGTTTTTTCTCTTTTTTCTATTTCTTTTCTCTCCTTATGTTTTCTTTCCTTTTTGTTCTTTTAATTTTGTTTATCATAATTATTTTATTTTAATTATTTATTATTTTTTCCATGTTTTACTTTTTCTATATTTTTAGAGCTATACATGTAACAACGTATAATACATACATGATACTCTATTATGGGTTTTTATATTTAGTTGTCGTTTTTCTATAATTTTTATTTTTGTAAAAAATTTATATTCGTGAGTTCTTCTCTCTAAACTTGTTTATTTTTTATATAATACTTATATAAGGTGAAGTTTTTTGGATCTCTAAGTTTTCTTCTTAATTAATTTACTTTAATTAGTTATCTTATTTTTATTTTTATACTTTCTATTTTTCATAATTCATGGGATATATGCCACATTCATATTTTATTTTTATATGTTTATATTTCTATTATTTGTTTTCTTTTCCCATAATTAATTATTCTTATATCATTTTCTGTTTTCATGGTTTAACTTTAAAGTTTTCTTTATTTTATTCTATTTATTACTTTTCTTTTCTCTTTTTATGCTTCATGCAGATTTTTTTCATTTTAGTTTTCATTTATATTTTTATTTTACTCTAATTAATTTTGACTGGAAAATCTCTATAATACTCGAGTATTTCTATTGCCCCTAATACCTGAATTTTATGATATTCATATAGTATACATGTGATGTCTATATAATGTACATGTGATGTTATACGATATATTTGGTTGTGTAAATAGTTCTGCACGACACCTTATGGGCTCGTGGCATGTCAATTGGAGACAAGAAACTAAACAGTTTCATATATACTCTCTCAATTGCAAATTATAAGGTCCAAAAATCTTGAAAAGTTAAAATATATCAAGTTTTACCAAAATTGTAGAGAAAACTATAAAAATTTATGACTTCAAATATGTATATTATAAAAATATAATTAATAAAGAATCTAATAAAACTTACTTGACATCATAAATGATATTATATTATCATGTAAATTTGGTCAAGTTTGAGATGTTTTGTCTCTCCAAGATTTTGGAATGCATTATAATTTGACATTTGAGAATGGGTTCAACATTTGGAATGTTTTATTTATTAATTATTATGTTTTGAATGGGTTCAACATTTGAGAATGGGTATGCAATCTTCTAGCTGTTATAGCGAGGATAAGCACAGGCGCGTCGTGCGGCGGTAGTAGGCAAATGAGCTCAAATGCAGCGTCGAGAAAATGAATTGAAACTTTGAAGCAAGGACTGCACCCAGGCAAGAGGCAACCATACCAATCCGATTGACCCCTTCGACGCGTTCGTCATCCGTCCGAAATCCCAAGCAGAAAGATGAAAAGCGCTGCCCGTCGGCAGCCGTTCGTACAATCGTACGTACGACCTGCATGCCGTTTGCCGCCGAGGCGACGCCTGCGAAGACGACCGTTGGGACGAAAAAGCCGAAGAACGGAAGAAGGTAGAGCTCCGTGCAGGCGCAGGCGTGCACACAACCAGCCCCAGCCCGATCGGAACAAACCACATGGAAAAGCACGCGACCGGCGCTGCCCTCGCTTGCTGCTGCTGCCACCCACCACCGCCGGGCTGGCCGCTCGCAAAATTTGACCGTTGCTCCGCCACGTCAGACCCCGTCCCGTCCTATTCCTCCTCCTCGCAAAACGTGCTCTGCTGTCTCTCCTGCCTGCGGCGCCGTCCCCACTCCCCATGCGGCCGTAGCTGACTTGTGGGCCCCGGCGCTGGCCCCACGCGTCGGTGGACGCGCGAGAGCTTTTCCTGGGGTCTGCTTGTTTTCTTCTCGTTGTACTCTGCCCACGCCCAGTGCAAAAGTCGACCATTCGTTCCGCATACCGAGTGACTGACATGTGGGGTTCATATTTTCTCAGCAGCACCGCTACAGTACACATGTACGTATGGGTCGAGACGGGATGGGTGCGCAAGAGCAAAGCAAGCGCCACCGCCTCGTGTTGAAGCCGTTGGATGCCTGACATGCGCAGCGTGATCCGTGCTGCCTGCCCACCGGCTCAACGCGCTGCTTCCGAAGAGGGAGCCTTTTCACTGACATGTGGGCCAAACAAAACATAGGTCCCACTCGTCAGTGTCTTGTACGAGGCCGGAGGTCACTCCGCAGCTTCGCCCACCGATGGGCTCCTCCTCGCATTGGGCCCCGCCTTGCTTTTCTACAAAAGACCCTCCTTTTCTGTATTCTCATATTTATAACCCCAGGTTGCCTTCACACCTCTGCCTGCCTTGCCTCCACTCCAGTTCCTTCCTTCCAGTCTCTTCTCCCCCCTTCCCTTCCACTTCTTGGCCTGCTGCTCCGCTTGGTCTTGGTATCCTGCTCGATCGATCGATCGAATGCTGGATTAGGCAGATTGGAGGTTGCAGTAAAGGCGGCTAGGTGCCTTTCTTGTTGCCCGTTTGGAGAGGGACAGGGGAGACACCCAACAGAGGGGTCGGGCTTCTCTTTGCGGCGACATGAGGAAGCTGGTCTTCGTCTCCTTCGTCTTCCTTCTTGCCGCTGCAGAGGTTCGCGGTGAAGATGGTAAGATTCCTCGTGCTGTCTGTTTCGATCCGTTACGCGTCTCTGGGATGTGTTTGGCCTGTGCCAGCCTCCATCTTGCTCTTATTTGGCTCCGGATGCATGCGTGGATGGATCTCCACGTTCTGACGTTCTTGCTCACCGCGTCGCTTCTCTTCTCAGATTGTAGTCTGCATGCTATGCTTGTTTGTTTCTCGTTGCAATCTTGCAGCATCCACGGTGCGATTGACACCACTGGATTGAGTGGCATCTCTTTCCGTTGAGAATAACTCTGTCGTCTTGTGGTCTGCCTATTAGTTCTACTACCATTAGCCGTCTTCTTCTCAGTAGATTAGCACAAAATAATTGAATACAATAAACAGCTAAGGTAATGTTAAAAAGGAGTTTGTTCAGGTACTGACTAGTAGAACAGCCTACTAAAGAGCTTAAGTTTATCGGCAGATAGCTTTTGGATCTTGGATTTGACTGGACATCCTTACCATACTAGCTACTGCCACTTCGTCATCCCCCTGCCCCTGGGGCCTGGGATTCCTTCCTTCTCCGTGTTTTGTTTCTAATGCTCAGTTCTCGTCCGTCGCTCCCATCACGTGTGCTCCAGATTTTAATATGGGCTTTATGCGTGTTGGTAGGAACATCCACTGTCATTATCATAGTATTATAGCCAGATTGGCCTTGGAATAAGATTTTACTAGTACTTGCAGCCAACGCAAGGAATACTAGCAGTAGCATACTACAGTACAGTCTACATAAACACTTGCCCACTTGGTGTATCAACGGTTAGCAACACACTTGCAGCCAACGGAAGGAATACTGCTAGTGCTAGCAGTATGTACTCCTACATAAACACTTGCCCACTTGGCGTATCAACAGTAGGGCCAAACTTTACTGAACGGGTAGCAACAACCCTGCCCAAGAGCTGTGCTGCAGCTCTGGTATTGAACCCAGCTTTCCGTTGGAAAAGTTTGCAACAGCGTAGCATGAATCTCTGATCGCTTTGTGCGTAAGTTCAGCCTTTCTGGGGCCTACCTGTCTGCCCTGCTAGTGCAATAGTAGTGCTCCATCTTTTCTGCGTGGTGCAGTGGAGCTGCTAATCTCAGTGCCGGGCAAATGCAATAGGCTGTTAGCCAGAGATTGTGCAAAGTTCGTCAGTGACTCAGAGGCCGTGCTCCGCTCGGTCCTCCTCCTAGTGAGAGTAATCACTGGCAGTCGCTGCTTTGACTGCCACTGGAGTCTGGAGGTGCGTGGCTGGATTCGGTTGTCATGAGTACTGTAGAGTACTCCTATGTAATTAGCGTCACGGATCGCCTGCTGATTGCTGTGCGCCCTTCCACTCCTCCAGTGTGTCGTTTGACTGCTGGGTTGAACATACAACAGATGAGTCGTTACTGGTACCACCTGGCAGTGTCTGTTCTGGGTTATGCCTGTTCCAGCCCCGCTGCGTTTAAAACAAGTCACGTCGTTCGCCGATGCGGAGCAGCTGCTGGCTTGGCCGTGCAAGTGCAGCAGCAGCAGGCATCAATGAATGCACTGGCCACTGCACGATGCCCAGGATTTTCTGTGGATGGCTGGGACAGCAGCATGGGGTGGCTCCTGTTTCCAACGTCTTTACCCGTACCAAGTTGGGCCCGTGTTGTGAGTGCTTTACAGCTAGCTTGGCGTCCTCTCCCATATCTCGATTCCGCTTTTTTTTTCGTCTTTTTTTTCACTAGGAAAACGCATGATATCATGCATTTGGTCCTTTCTTGTTTTCTACTGTCTGTGTACGAACGTTTTTTAATTTTTTTTGTTCCACGCAGCTTTCCTCGAAAGAATCCATCTTTGTTCCACGTTCAAACTTGGATCCCTGCTTTACAACGCACTTCCTGTCTTGCATTAATCAAATCACAGCAATAAATAAATAAATAATAAATAATTCATATAGTAATTCTGAAGTTTTGGTGTTTTGCAATAGGATAACTGTGGTGATACTGTTGTTAATAACGGGGTTAAAAATCTATTACTCGTAATTATTATCAACCAAGAAAAGATTTCTAACAGGTTTGTTGTCATCGCGTGCGTGCAGGCGCGTACATTGGCGTGAACATCGGCACGGCCATGTCGTCGGTCCCGGCGCCGACGCAGATCAGCACGCTGCTGCGGTCGCAGAACATCCGCCACGTCCGCCTCTACGACGCCGACCCGGCGATGCTGTCGGCGCTGTCCAACACCGGCATCCGCGTGGTGGTGTCCGTGCCGAACGAGCAGCTGCTGGGCATCGGCAACTCGAACGCGACGGCGGCCAACTGGGTGGCGCGCAACGTGGCCGCGCACTTCCCGTCGGTGAACATCACGGCCATCGCCGTGGGGTCCGAGGTGCTGTCGGCGCAGCCTAACGCGGCGCCGCTGCTGATGCCGGCGATGCGGTACCTCCAGAACGCGCTGGTGGCGGCGGCGCTGGACCGGTACGTGAAGATCTCGACGCCGCACTCGTCGTCCATCATCCTGGACTCGTTCCCGCCGTCGCAGGCCTTCTTCAACCGGTCGCTGGACGGCGTGCTGGTGCCTATGCTGAGGTTCCTGCAGTCCACGGGGTCGCCGCTGATGCTCAACGTGTACCCGTACTACGACTACATGCGGTCCAACGGCGTGATCCCGCTGGACTACGCGCTGTTCCGCCCGCTGCCGCCAAACAAGGAGGCCGTGGACGCCAACACGCTGCTGCACTACACCAACGTGTTCGACGCGGTGGTGGACGCCGCCTACTTCGCCATGGCGTACCTCAACGTCACCAACGTGCCGGTGATGGTGACGGAGACCGGGTGGCCGCACAGGGGCGACCCGTCGTCGGAGCCTGACGCCACCTCGGAAAACGCCGACACGTACAACAGCAACCTCATCCGGCACGTGATGAACAGCACGGGGACGCCCAAGCACCCCGGGGTGGCCGTACCCACCTACGTCTACGAGCTGTACGACGAGGACACCCGGCCCGGGTCCACGTCGGAGAAGTTCTGGGGCCTGTTCGACATGAACGGCGTGCCGGCCTACACCCTGCACCTGACGGGCTCCGGCGTCCTGCTGGCCAACGACACGACGAACCAGACCTACTGCGTGGCCCGGGACGGCGCGGACCCCAAGATGCTGCAGGCCGCGCTGGACTGGGCGTGTGGGCCCGGGAAGGTGGACTGCTCCGTGCTGATGCAGGGCCAGCCGTGCTACGACCCGGACAACGTGGAGGCCCACGCCACCTACGCCTTCAACGCCTACTACCACGGCATGGGGATGGGTTCCGGGACGTGCTACTTCAGCGGCGTCGCCGTGGTCACCACGACCGACCCGAGTAAGAGAACCACGCATTCTTGGTACTTACCTGTTTCTGCTGCTGGGAGGGAGGCATGGTTTCACTGATGTCGGGTGCTTCTTTGTTCAGGTCACGGATCTTGCGTTTATTCTGGGAAGAACGGGACGGCGTTGATGAACGGCACCTCGCTGGCGCCGTCGTCCAACTCCACGGAAGGAGGCTCCGCCGCGCACCGGGTGTTCGGCGACGTCTCGTCACTCGTCCGCATCGTCTCCACCGCGCTGCTCTTCAGCGTCCTCCTCCTCCTGTTGTAGTTAGTAGTGGTGGCAGTAGGCATCCTGGAATGGAATGGAACCATGCAGTCTTTGCAGAGTTAGGCATTCGTGAGGGGAAGGGGATGATTCTTTTTTGCTGTCATGTGGGGCGGGCAGGAACGGAGCCGGATGTGCTTCTGTTTCTGATGCTCTATCATCTGCTGGGTTTCTCTCGTCTGGTATTGGTATGGAATGGAACAGGAATTGGTTTGCTCCCAGCAATTTCTCCTTCGCCCATTCGCTGGACTGCTGCCCGGTTGGGTTGATTGTGGAGTGGTTTGGGGTTCAGGTAGAGGTTGTTGCAGGCAAATGCAGCAACACATGCCCTTGTGGCCATTGGTTCCCAGAACAATCAGTTTTAGGCTGTGAATGCCCCAACGCTAGTGTGCTTCCATCGGAAAATATTATTGACATTTTTTCACTGGCGACTTGTGTTGAAATCAGCGTGTTGCCTCAGATGGATTTCTCGTACGGAGTAGCAGCTGACCAGAGAGTTAACAGATTTGTTCACCCTTTCTGTATTTCGGATTTTCGGACCCTCCGTCAACGTGCGTCGTGTGCCTGGGCCAGACGGGTTGGGCCGAACACAATCAGTTTTTGGCCCACGCGGCCGGAATGGGTATAGCAGTAATTTGCCCTATCAGCCGTGCGCACGCCCTAACCAAGACCCTATATAACGCTGCAGAGGCATCCTTCACGTTCGTCCCGCGCTCCGCCGCCCTCGTCACTGTCCAATGATCTCGTCTGCTACGTATCCGTAGTCCGTTCCATGTATTCTTCTGGTTTTTCTATCCAAAATTCGATGTTATTGTTTCTCGTCTCGTTTGCTGGTCGCAAGTTTGTTCCTAGCTCAAGCACTCTTCGCGTTTTGAAAGATCTGAAGCCTTAGTCGCCGTTGTGCGGATCCTGGCTTCGGTTTCCGAAGAGATGCGAGATCATACCTCTGGACCTCTGGACATGCGGCTTCTTTCTTCCTATAGATCCTCGCATTTTCTCGTAGTTCCAACAATTTGCTTCTCTCACATTCATTTGTGAATCATGTTGTTTGTTCTTGTCACGTTTATTGTCGTTTCTTTTGTTTTTTTCGAATGGATTTGTTGCAATTAATCAGATGTATGAACACGGGATGGCGAATCGATGGCTCGATGATGATTATTCTTGCTTTAACCACACCGAACCAAAGGCCGTAGAAGGGTGCTTTCTTCGTTCCCCTTTGCGTAATGCTCCCCTTTCTTGTCGTTTCCTCGTGAAATCTTGCTCTCTTGTTGAAGAATCCGGTTCCGTTTTCTTCCGCCAGAGAGCGAGGTAGAAGGATTCGGTAAGATTTGGTAGCGTGGCGAGGGGGAAAGGTGGAGTGCTCTTCCGATGATTCTTGGCATGTGGAAAACACTGGCCTTTCTCTGAGAGCCTTGACTTGCAATTGATACCCCAGTTAACTATTTTTGCCGAATTTTCGCACATATTGTCCGGCTAGTCTATCTTTATCTTCTGTCGAAGACGATGCCACGGAACAAGGCACCGAGGAGGAGGGAATTTGATGTGCACAACGAACGAATATAAATTTGTTTAATAATCAATTATCCGAACGAAATTGGCAGCCAAACTAAATGTGTTACGCAAAATGTGAGCTTCTCACACATAGCAAGCCAGAGAGCTTAGCTTCAATCAGATGTTTGGGTGTTTTGAATCTAAAAACATGTCTATCAATTTGACCTAAAACTCAGAAGAGGTGAAAATCATTAGATATAAACTGGTGATTTGGCTAAAACAAGTACGTAGAACGTGAAGGATTGATTGCCGAATACCTGAAGCCACTTACAACGACTTACAACTATGAAAAAGCTATCTGCCAACAGATGTTATAGGTGAGATTCGGCTAAAATGAGTACGTAGAACGCATATGATTAATTGCCGAATATGTATGCATGGGGAAACAACATGCAAACGAGGGAAACAACATACAAAGGAATCACAATTGAGTATAAATTAAAGTATATAATCAATCTCTAATTTAGTCGAATTGGGGTCCATGATGAAAAAAACACGTAAGCAAACATGATTAAACTAATCTAAAGTCTGCATCTACCGCACGATAACTAACATTATCGAAGCTTAAACATGGATGACATACATAAACCCGCAACACGTAACAATCTAGATTTAAACTAATTAGGCTATATAAGATCAATTATAGAAATAACATGAAAGCATCTCATTGTGACATAGATAGATCTATACAAACTAACAGAAGCCGAACCGTATCAATCTAGATTGGGCAAAAGGGTGTTTGCAAATATATAAAGGTATCTAAAAATATGCAACACGATAACTTAATAAATCTATTAGATCTTGCCAAATCTGATATAACCGATAACTATCTCGCTTAAGCTAAACATATCAAGCAAATACCCGCCGCACGTCATCTACTTGCACGCGCAACATAAGTGAAGACTTCTTGATAATAAACAAGACTACTTGCATCAATATCTAAATTCACCGCATGATACTAGACATGATAATAAGATTGTGAAGACTTACAGAGGTCGACGGATCGATGATTCCTCTCGAACAACTCGATGACACGACAAAAGAGACTCGAAGTTGGCACGGGGCCGGTTGTATTGATCTGAGAGATGTTTTTTTTACAATGGCCAAGGGTTTATATTTATACTCGTGGGCTGATGACTTTTGGCTAACCGACATACAAAACTCGCATATCTAAATAAAAAATAATAATAAAATATACAGACTCGACGATTTCCTTTCTAGCAGAGTCAACTCACTTGCACTTGAGCCAATGCGGTTGATGTCGTGGCCTTTCCAAAAATAATTAGAGACGTGCTTGACCTTCCAAGTATTAATATCTGATCTGGCATGTATATACATATACGTATATGACCTATATCATTTTGATCTTCGTATATGTGTATATATCTTGATTTTTCTTTGCACTTTCATGCACGCATATCTCTCTTTCCTTAAATCTTCTCCATGTGTATGCAGATTACAAAATAATATTCTTTGGCCACCGAGCAATTCTTGAACGTCACAACTCATAAGCTTCCTTTAAATAATATCCACGACTACTGAAGGTCAACGGCTGATTCCTTTCTTTTTTTTTGCATGGATCCAAGCACGACCAATCACAAAGGCTCATGTTTCCATCCGAGGCATGTAGATTTTCTTAAATAGCTTGGTCAAATATTTCCCTCACATGTAATCTTCAGTATATAGATAGACCGTAACAAAACCATCTTTCTCGGCATAATTCCATAAATAATAATTCATATACTGCTGCTTGAACGCGACGCATCTCGCGGCAATATTTCTCCACAAACCAAATTCTTGTGTCAACAAAATGCAACTTAAATTCTTCAACAGATGTGGGCTGTTTGGGAATTAGCAGCTAAATGAGGAGTTCATGATTGATACGATTAGATATCGACATCATAAATACACCGTATCATAAATACATCGATTTTAGTATTCGGATACGATATTGGATTTTAATCTTTGGACTTAGATACCAACAGGTCTAAACTAATTCGGACGAGGTATAAACTAATTCGGATGAGAGGTCTAAACTAATTCCGACGAACGGTTGCATAAATATCCGTCCACTTTTCATCCCTAGTTTTGAGGCAACTGAGCAAGACGGACTCACCGTGTTGGGCCAATTTGATTGTGGACAGGCCATGGCACCTGGGATGCAGATCACATTTTGATCAGTCTGCCAAGCTAAAGCCAATTTTGAGCACACTAGTACGTGTTCAACCTGGGCTGTTTCAGTTTAGGCCCAATTCAGAAGGATGAAATTTAGTCTTGGCCAGCCCGTTATTATTTTACGTCACGCAAACTTTTGAAACATGCGAACTTTGTACAGTACTAGGTTCGGATGGCATGTGACCATTTCTTATGAAGGCCAGCTCTGCTCTTTGCCTGTTTCTTTTCCATCAGTCATCTATGGGACGACATACTTCCGCTGCCGTGATGTTTCCAGTATTCGAGCACAACAAAACGCTGCTCTTCAGGGACTTTGCTACTCCGTCCCGTTATAATTGCACCTTTAAAATGAGTCACATAATTTTTTTAAATAAAACGAATGGTCAAAAAAAAGTGGTAAAAGTCAAAGAATTGTGTTATTTAAGGGACGGAGAGAGTACACTTAACACAAGTATCAAATTTCCAAACTACCCCTATACAAAAGAAAATGGCATTCAACATAGTACCTGTGTCAGCAACTCAGCATGCCAACTGCAGCCCTGGCCAACAAATTTCGAAGAACAAAAATAAAAACAAAACAATAGCACAACACCTCACGCTTGGCAGAAGCTACGTATCCATTTATTTTGGAAAAAAATTTAAACTGCAAACATGCACTTATTACAGACAGGGCGGAGGGAGTATACAGTATACTCTTTACTCACCGTGATGTACGTACGTACAACAGCCAACCACCAGCAATTAACCATTGTGACATTGTTCCTGTCTTTTTCTGGCGCTGTCATGTCGCATCAGCGCGCATCACGTACATACATTTAAAGCCGTTAGCGCGCTCTGCCGCGCGGTCCTCCCGGCATCTAGGTGTACTCCATCCGTCCTATAATATTTGGACGCTTAGGATGAAGCACGAAAACCAAGACAAAAGCAAAATGACGATATTACCCCACACATCTGACTAGTACTCCGTACAAGACAGCCAAATACAAGACGCTGCCTCCAACCTGATGAAATGCCGAATGCTTCAGTCGAGAACCATCGAGAGATATCTGTTTTCCAAATTTTTTTTATTCACAAATCGATGAATGAATGGACAGGAAGCGTTGGGAGCTTTTGGCGCTATGTTTCTTTGGGTTTTCTTATTCGATCAATATCTTCACAGCTGTACCAACAGCAGACTATGCCTCCGTGACTCCGTCAGACTGGTGCATCGTCAGATCATAGTGGCCAACATTTTGGGAAATTTTTGAATCACAGACGTATGAATATTACGGGACCGAGAGAGTAGTCTAGCGTGTTGGTTGGAGGACCAAGTTGGATGGGATGGAACGATTCATGTATTTTGGGATAAGAATATTCATAAAACAAGTCATTTTTCTATTTGGTTGGATAGATAAAAGTGGATGGGATTAGAATAGTTAACTAATTATATCAGTTATTTATAAATAATAATAATTACTTACACACTAATAAATATTTACTAATATTATTTTTTACATGATAATCATTAATTAAAAATAAATATGTTAATTAACACATAAAACATGCTCAAACCAACATATTAGCACTTATAAAAACTAATCATACCATCATAATTACTAAGTAATAATATAACATACTAATAATCCTTAATTTATTTACTAATAACAAAGATCATCAAACATGAATCAACTAGTTCGTGAGATTTTTACGAACCAGAAAATACAACATCTGGAGGAATATTCTCTGTCCATAAATTTGTTGGTCCAAATGATTCATCCAACCAAACACCAGTGATCGCTGAAAGATCTCATTCAATCTCATCCAATACATGCAACCAAACACACTACTAATGTTCGGTTTGATCCATGCTGCACTACTGGTACCCGTGTGGACACGGAAGCGCAGAATCCTGTTGCATTTGATGGAGCGAAGCGGGTGTGATCGGTTCCCATAACACTGTACTCCATATAGGTTCAAGTGAAGGTAAAAGGCCCACGGAGACCGTACCTTCAGACCATACCGGGGACATCAAACATTTTGTCGGTGTTTATGACCCAGGAGTCAAGACCATCAATTAGTAAATTTGTATATTACGTGCTCCCTTTTTTAGATGTGATAAAAGAAGAACACAAGATTTATTCTAGTTCGGGCAAAGAAGGCCCTACGTCCAGCGAGGGAGGATGGATTGTATTATCTTGCACCGAAGTGCTCGTACAGGGGGTACAAGCATATTTACACGGAGGTGCTCAGAGTGAGCTGAAACCTAGGACTAGCAAGGCTATCTTAGGTGAGCTGGTGGATTTGCTTGAGATGTTGATCAATCAATCGGGTATGGTATGTACGACTTGACTCTTGGTGTATACGGGTCAGAGCTGATGTCTCGGCTCGTTGAGAGATCTCTGATGTCCGAATGCGTGAGCCGATACGAATGCGCATGCCTTTTCTTCTATCCTAGCGTCCCCTTTTATAGATCAAGGGGAGCCTGAGAGTGCAGAGATCCTAAACTGTAGAGGCATGGGAGAGGTGTCCGTGGCGTCATGCTTGCGGTGGGACGTCGATCGCTGTAGCAGCGTGGCCTTCCCGTCCTTCCGGTGTTCAGGACATGGTGATAGCAGACTGGACGTTGCCGAACGTCATGGCGCAGTACGGTTGGCCTCCTGTAGATGGGTACGAGCTTCACAGCCGATGCGGAGCGGACTGAACGAGAGCCATGCCGGAGTGGTTGGAGGTGACGGTCGAGCCCCTGGGTCGAGGGGTGTCCAGGCCTACGTCACCCCGACACATCCCTGAAAACACGGTCGAGGGCTGCCCCATTCAATATTCGAGGGGGTGCCTTTGGCCTCCGTACACCAGGCATGGCCACAGTGGCCGTACGATCGTCGGAGAGTCCGGGTATGGACGGTGAGTTGATAGATTTGACCGTGCCAAAGGGTGCCCATGGCGTTAGGCGGGAGCAGGTAGGCGCATTGGATTCTCCTTACCCATACTGGGAGTAGGTAAGCTAATCGAGCATCCTGCGCGCGGGTTGTTCGATCGACCCCCTGTCCGTCATTCGAGGGGTTGAGGTTGAGGCGGAGGGGTCGTTCGTTCGACCCCTGTCCGTCAGTCGAGGTCGAGGCGGAGGCGGAGGGGTCGTTCGTTCGACCCCTGTCCGTCGGTCGAGGTCGAGGCGGAGGGGTGTCCTGCCTACTGTTTTTCCAGTAATGGGCCGGCCCACGACTGGTCACTGTTGTTGGTGAGGTAAACCTTCGTTTGATGGGCCTTCTCCCACTGACTGAGCGGCTGATCGGATTCTGCCTTAAAAACGGCTGCTATGTTAAGCATTAGATTATCGCAGGTTAGGATACTCCTTACCTTTGTACCCGACACATCTTTCTCCGATATTGTACATACTACACCGCATGCACGCTGGCCTCGATGCAGATGCAACGCTCATTATAGTGAGTATAGGGGGTGTTTGGATCCACTTGGTAAATTGGCAAAAGAGCAAAAGAATTGCTACTTTTTGACAAATGGATCTAAACATGTAAGGCAAAAAATGACAAAAGAGCAAAAATTTATCATTTACCAAATGACAAATTTGCTCTTTTGTCAATTTGTTAAGGGTATCCAAACACCCCCATAGTGACATTGCAACTATGCTCTTGAAAGCCAATGACTGTGTCGAGCGCACCTCTGCCAGCTCTTGACCTGTTCGTTTGGCAGGATTATGCACTGTTCTAGCAGGATTATGCACTGCTGACTGATTTCTTGTGAGAGAAAAACACTGTTCTGACTGTCCATATTTTGCCTGAAAATGATTTGCTATATTTTATGTGCCTGAAAAATATAACTCTTTTTCAGGCAACAACTAGCAGCCTGTGGCACTGCACCTGACCTTTTTTCAAAGAAAAAAGAGTGAAAATATGGACTTCGTTATTATCACCATCATCCAACGACTGAACGACGTGCCGGACTATCAACCGGTCGCTCACTTTCCATCGGCCAGAGTCATTGTTGCTGTTACACATTGATTACGCGGGGACGACATGACGCGTGATAGATTGAAGAAAAATATCCGGCGCAGAGAGCCCGATCACAGCGAAGGATGCGTAACGCCGAGGAACTCAGCACATATGATCAAAGCGACATGTAACCAACTGTAATAACTATAAAGTGGCAATCTCTTGATGCATACTACACCTTATGATGAGAAATGGTCAAAGGAGATGCACGCCGGGAAATGAATGAGACGGGAGGGATTAGGGATGGGATTAATTCATACACACAACACCAATAGATGGACGCCGCTGTCCTTTTTGGCCGACTATAAAACTTGCATATGCTAAATGATTTGCTGACTATGGCTCCATCGTGCCTTAAAAGCTTGAAAGAAACAGTGTTACTGATTCACTAGCTAACAAAATTAACAATACTCCGTATCTTTGAACAAGCGTGCATCGTGTACGATAAATAATGTTGTAAAATTGTGGGGCCTCTGTCTCTGTGGTATGGATTCGGCAGCTCCGTCTTGACTTCACAAGTGTACTGTTTTGACACTACAGTGACACTTCATTCTAGCTCGGCTAGAGCTAGAGGTTAGAGTTGGTTTTTAAACTAGCTCAAACTAACTCTAACCAAGGAGGTGTTTGGATTTAAGAATAGTTTGATAATAAATTATTTTTACAAATCATCCAAATATATCTATGTGGGATGATATTTTAAATTATTTATTATAACAAATTCAATGATGTAATCAGAATTTTATTTGAATGTTTGGTTTGTTAGTTATAATATTTTTTGTAGTTGCAACTAGCCCAATCTAGTCCTCCTGTTTGGATACTTTTGGGCTAGTTGAGGCAAACTAACTCAAACTAGCTCTAACGCTAGAATCCAAACAGGGCCTATTTGTATCATCATTTTTCTGTCTCCTCTCTTCTTCGACAGAACCAGTGAAGCCAACGGTTCCAGATGTACTATACTACTATAGAGGACACGGAGCACATTGAATCCCAACCAAAGCGACCCCTGTACTACCCTGTATGAGAACTCTATGATGAGTTGATGGCTAATTACGAAATTGTGTGTGGGGGGTGGGGTGGGGGGCGTGACCCGTCTCAAGTTTCATCAACTTCCCAAGTGTTGACAATAAGGGAGCAGGGGCGCCATCGAGCTCGAGGGGTCCCAGGGACTGTCAAAAAACAATTGAATTTTTAAATGGCCACACTTTATATAATTGTCTTGATCCAATGCCTCTGATGCATGGGTCACGCTTTATATAATTGCCTCGGTCTGATTCTTGTATCCGAAACAACAAACGAAGACCAACAATCTTTAATTTAGCTCAATGAAGTAGGATCTGTAACTGCAAGCCACCATGCTGCTCATCCTCGTTTATTTCCTGCTCTTCTCGAGCCTCAGCCTGGACCTCCAAATAAGCGTAAGCGGAGCAACGACTGACACGCTCACCTTGGGCCAGTCTCTCCCATGGAACCAGACGCTGGTCTCCAAGGGCGGCAACTTCGAGCTCGGCCTCTTCTCCCCGGGCAACTCCAAGAAACACTACATCGGCATCTGGTTCAAGAAGGTCTCCAAGCAAACCGTCGTGTGGGTGGCGAACCGGGACCGCCCGATCCTTGACCCGTCGGCGTCTCGCTTCACTCTGAGCGACCGCGGCGAGCTCCTCCTCCACGCGAACACCCTGCTGCTGCTGTGGTCGTCCAACGCGTCCTCCCCGTCGCCGCGCACCACCGTCGCCACGCTCCAGGACGACGGCAACCTCGTGGTGCGGACCAACGCGTCGGCGTCGGCGTCGGCGTCCGTGGCGTGGCAGAGCTTCGACCACCCCACGGACACGTGGCTCCCCGGAGCTAGGCTGGGCTACGACAGGGCCCGCGGCGTGTACAGCTTCCTCACGTCGTGGACCGACTCGGAGAATCCGGCGCCCGGCGCCTTCTCCATGGAGATCGACCCGCGCGGGCAGGCCAAGTTTGACCTGCTCGCCGGCGGCACGCGCCAGTACTGGACCACCGGCGTGTGGGACGGCGAGGTCTTCGTCAACGTGCCGGAGATGCGGTCGGGCTACTTCGCCGGCGTCCCGTACGCGCCCAACGCCAGCGTCAACTTGTTCAGCTACAAGAACAAGATACCGGGCATCGGCAACTTCGTGCTGGAAGTGAACGGGCAGATGCAGCGGCGGCAGTGGAGCCCGGACGCAGGCAAGTGGATCCTCTTCTGCTCCGAGCCCCACGACGGGTGCGACGTCTACGGCTCCTGCGGGCCATTCGGCGTGTGCAGCAACACCTCCAGCGCCATGTGCGAGTGCCCCACCGCGGCCTTCGCGCCGCGGTCGCGGGGGGAGTGGAAGCTGGGGAACACGGCTTCAGGGTGCGTCAGGCGGACCAAACTGGACTGCCCCAACGACGGCTTCCTGACGCTGCCGTACGCCGTGCAGCTTGATGGCGGCTCGGCAGCGGCGGCCGGAGCCCGGAGCGAGAAGATGTGTGCTCTCTCCTGCCTGCGAGACTGCTCCTGCACTGCCTACGCCTACGACGCAGCTGCTGCCAAGTGCTTGGTGTGGAACGGCGAGCTCGTGAACCTGAAGACACTCCCTGGCATCGTCGCGGGGGCGGTTGTTCTTCACGTCCGTGTCGCGGCGTCGGAGGTGCCACCGCCCGCGGCGCATCATTCTTGGAGGAAGTCAATGGTGATCCTTAGCAGCTCGGTGTCTGCCGTGGTTCTACTCCTGGCGGGCATCATTATCGTTGTCGCGGTGGCGGTGGTTTTGCGGAAGCGGCGCGGGAAGGGCAAGGTGACGGCGGTGCAGGGCGCGCTGCTGTTGTTCGACTACCAGGCCTTGAAAGCGGCGACGCGGGATTTCGCGGAGAAGCTCGGCAGCGGCAGCTTCGGCTCGGTGTACAAGGGGGCTCTCAACGACACGACGCCCGTGGCCGTTAAGAAGCTCGACGGGTTGCGGCAGGGCGAGAAGCAGTTCCGCGCCGAGGTCGTCACGCTCGGCATGATCCACCACATCAACCTCGTCCGCCTCCGCGGCTTCTGCTCCGAGGGGAACAAGAGGGCGCTCGTGTACGATTACATGCCCAACGGTTCGCTGGACGCGTGCCTGTTCAAGAGCAGCTCCAGCTCCAAGGTCTTGAGCTGGGGCAGAGGTTTGGCGTCGCCGTTGGCGTGGCCAGGGGGCTGTCTTACTTGCACGAGAAGTGCCGGGAGTGCATCATACACTGCGACATCAAGCCGGAGAACATCCTCCTCGATGAGGAGCTGGGCGCCAAGCTCGCGGACTTCGGCATGGCCAAGCTTGTCGGCCACGACTTCAGCCGCGTCCTGACCACCATGCGGGGAACCATGGGTTATCTCGCGCCAGAGTGGCTTGCGGGCGCGCCTATCACCGCCAAGGCCGACGTGTACAGCTTCGGCCTGCTCTTGTTCGAGCTCGTCTCGGGCCGCCGGAACAACCGCTCCTCGGAGGCGGGGCCCAACTCCGCTGTGTACTTCCCGGTGCACGCTGCCGTCAGGCTGCACGCAGGGGACGTGGTGGGCCTGCTAGACGAGAAGATCGCCGGGGATGCCAACGTGAAGGAGCTTGAGAGGGTTTGCAAGGTAGCGTGCTGGTGCATCCAGGATGAAGAAGGCGACCGGCCGACCATGGGGCTCGTTGTGCAGCAGCTGGAAGGTGTTGCTGATGTCGGGCTGCCGCCGATCCCCTCACGGCTTCACATGCTGGCGATGACGAATGAATGTGTCGTTGGTGTTGGTGGGGAAGCAGAGTCAAATAATGGTAGTAGCAAATTAGGCACATAAGTGTAACGAGTACAAGTGTGAAGGTATTACCTAAGTCCGACATGTAGTTGTAGTTTCAGCGTGAGTCCCAATGTTCATCAACTGTAGCAAATTAGGCACACAAGTGTGAAGGTAAACCCAAGTCCGACATGTAATTGTAGTTTCAGCTGGTGAGTCCCATTGTTCATCATAGGCAGTATCAGTCCTATCATATTCCTATGGCCTGTTAAGCGTAGCTGCCAAAGTAATTGTAGTCTGATCAAACCATCGTTGCGACAATACCCACCGCCAGAGGTTCTGAACAAACTTTCCGCCCGTTGTCAAAACTGCAACCCCATTCATTTACACTCACTTCTAGCTCTGTCCTGTACAACTTTAGGGTGGGAAAACCATCTAAGAATAACTACAAATAATACAGCAAACACAAACCTAGAACCTAACTATCAAACTGTACAGAGTAACAGCTTCTACATTTACAAAACCCCAAAAGAATGAATGAAATCACCGTAGAACTACAATAACCGACATTATCAGGATATACACTTTACAGGTAAAGATGAAGCTGCTGCTGTCGAGTAAAGAGCCTTAAGTACAGAAATGAACTTCAGAGATGCTTCTTCAGAGAACCACTTAAGTTTCCATGTATGTACTGTGCCTTCATCAGACTGCTTGTTTCGTGGATTTTGGATGCTATTGTGAAACTCTCCTTGCTTACGATTATCCAAAATCAATGTCAAACATTTGTCGTTGTGCTGATCCATGACCTGAATGTACACATTGCAAAACAATATCAACTTTTTGAATGACCTTGCACAGTTTGTAGGGCAATACACAAAAACATGAAGCACAAACACCCTGTGTCCATGCCATGAATATGACAAGGACCACCATAAGAATAACAATAAAAATTTCAAGATAAAGTGTTGGATATAAAATTTATGCTTCCCATCCCACTATCAGCTCCACGACACCTAACTTTGTCATCTATGTTCTTCCCGAGTAAGTGACATTGCACTTATCCCTGAAAACATGATTAGTATCTATGGTGCCCTGATAAACTCCTTTTTTACTTATTTCCTTATAACCATATTTTATTACATGCAATTATCAGTAAGCTTGCAGGATTGAATGACTTCATGCCCACCATATAGCTTATGAACAAAAACGGACTAAAATGCTCTGTAGTTTCCCCTTTTAATTTTGATAATAATCATAAGGCAGGTAAGAGCAGCAATACAAGAGCCTTGTAATAGCTGATAATTTGAATAGCAATCTAAGGTGAAAAGTTAAATTCCTCTACATAATGACAAGAAAGTCAGAAAGCAATCATTCATTCATTCCTACCAAGTTAATCAAGACATAACTGGAACCATAAAAGTTTTTTCTAGTTTAGCGACTGTCTTAGAAAAGTCATTTCCCCGCTAAACAGAAAATGGTGTGCATATTAGATATAAAATACTAAATCCGTTCCAAATTATAAGACATTTTGCTTTTTCTAGATACATCACTTTTACTATGTACAGTGTATATCTTTTTTTTCTTTTCTTTTTTTTGCCACTTACATAGTGTATATCTATGTGCATAGCAAATGCAACGTATCTAGAAAAGCCAAAACGTCTTATAATTTGGAACATAGGGAGTTAAGGGTATATGAAAATAACAATGTTGCAAATTATCATGTAGTGAACCAGATAATTTGGATTTTTTTTAAAAAAAAGATGCTACTCACCACTTCTTGGATATTGCTAATAGAACACGATGCATCAAGAGAAAAGTATGGGGGATTTGAATCACTAGAGAGACCACCAAACTGATTTAGGTCCTCAATGCACACCAATATGGAGCCTTCAATGACAAAGATGGATCTAATAAAAAGAGAGGCTTCTGCAGAAGAAAAATGACCAATAATGTTTCAGCAACTTGTAAGAACAATCAAGAATATAAAGTAGGAAATGATCAATTGGAGTTAAGAGTGAAATTTGGGACATGCGACAGCCAGGGGTTTGCACTGAAAGTTCACATGATTGCACCCATATACAAGCATACAGTAGACATCTACTCCAATTGATGTACTACTTGATTGACTAAATCTACTAAAATTTCTCGAACACTTGCCCTTTGATAGGAGTACATGGAAAGCAGATATTCACGTGCCTGAACCATGAACAAGCTTTAGATCCCCTATAATAATATCATTAGCTCCTTGATATTTCTCTTTCTTTTCCCTTTTTGCTGGTGGCTCATACTGGGTTTCAACTCTAGCATACCCCAACTTGCTTGGGACTAAAAGGCTATATTGTTGTTGCTGTAATGAACACTTATTTGAGATGGCTTAATATTGGGCCCAAAGCTAATATAAGGCTAAAGAAATACACTGAAGAAGACCCTGACCAATGTTTGCAGCAAACAAGTAATTCCAATTTAGTTACAATGCAGACTTCAAAGAATGGAATGGTAGTTCTTGCTAGAATTCTGTCATTGGATAGATGGGCCAACCCTAGATGGGTAGCAATGTAATAGAGTCATACATGGGCCTCATGGGCCTGTACACACACATATTCCAACACCCCCCCGCAGTCTCAACTACCGGCACGACGGAGTTGCAGACTGGACAAGAAAGAAACAAGAGCACACACACGAGCCCCCCACAGACGCAACTAGCCACTGGTGATGTTGAGGCTGGAGCGAAACTCGGAGAAGGTGGAGGACGGGAGGCCCTTGGTGAAGATGTCAGCAAACTGGGAGGTGGTCGGGACGTGGAGGACCCGAACATCGCCGATAGCGACCCGATCCCGAACAAAGTGGAGGTCGATCTCCACATGCTTGGTCCGCTGGTGCTGAACAGGGTTGGTGGAGAGGTAGACCGCACTGACGTTGTCGCAGTAGACAAGCGTGCTCCGAGAGAGGGGACTGTGGAGCTCAGCAAGAAGTTGTCGGAGCCAAGAGGCCTCGGCCACGCCGTTAGCCACAGCGCGGTACTCCGCCTCGGCACTGGAACGGGAGACCACCGGCTGGCGCTTGGACGACCAAGACACCAGGTTACCGCCTAAAAAGACGGCGTAGCCGGAAGTGGAGCGCCGAGTGTCCGGACACCCGGCCCAGTCGGCGTCGGTGTAGACCACGAGCTCGGTGGAGGAGGACCGGTGGAGTAGAAGGCCGTAGTCGACAGTGCCGCGTAGGTAGCGGAGGAGCCGCTTGAGAGCAGTGAGGTGGGGCTCTCGAGGATCATGCATGTGGAGGCAAACTTGCTGAACTGCATAGGTGATGTCCGACCTGGTGAAGGTGAGGTACTGAAGGGCACCGGCAAGACTCCGGTAAGCAATGGGGTCGGTCACTGGTGTGCCCTCGGCCTCTGACAGCTTGGCCTGAGTGTCAACTGGAGTGGAGCAGGGCTTGCAATCAGTCATCCCAGCCCGCTCGAGGATATCAAGAGTGTACTGCCACTGGTGAAGGAGTCTTGTGGGACGAGGCTCAACTGTGACCCCGAGGAAGTGATGCAGCACACCCAGATCCTTCATAGCAAACTCCTGCTGGAGAGAGGTGATAATGCGCCGAAGGAGAGATGGACTAGAGGCTGTCAGCACAATATCATCAACATAGAGCAGCAGATAGGCAGTCTCAGCTCCGTGGCGATAGATAAACAGAGAAGTGTCTGACTTGGCCTCCACAAAACCAAGCGTCAGCAGGAAGGCAGCAAACCGAGAGTACCAAGCCCGAGGTGCCTGCTTGAGGCCGTAGAGGGACTTGTTGAGCCGACAGACCATATCAGGGCGAGAAGAATCAACGAACCCCGCCGGCTGACTGCAGTAGACTGTCTCAGTCAAAGTACCATGCAGAAAGGCATTCTTGACATCCAGCTGATGCACGGGCCAGGAGCGAGAGAGTGCCAGTGAGAGAACTGTGCGGACGGTAGCCGGCTTCACCACTGGGCTGAACGTCTCATCGTAGTCGACTCCAGGACGCTGAGTGAAGCCCCGGAGAACCCATCGAGCCTTGTACCGCTTGAGGGTACCATCAGCCCGCCGCTTGTGTGTCCAGATCCACTTGCCCGTGACCACATTGGAGCCCGGTGGACGAGGCACCGGATCCCACGTCTGGTTGGCGAGGAGGGCCCCGTACTCTTCTTCCATCGCGTGACGCCAGTGAAGGTCCGACAAGGCGTCACGAACGGAAGAGGGTACAGGAGAGACCCGCGGCTCACCGGGCATCGCCGCAAGAGCCCAGGGCGGCAAGGTACCAGCCGCGTGCCGCGTCACCATGGGGTGAACATGACGCGGGTGGCGGTGCAGGAGAGGCGGGTGGTACACGGACGACACGTCTGGTGCAGTCGTAGGCGGCGGAGGTGGCGGTGTAGGCGTCGCCAGCAGAGAAGATGCCACCGGTGGAGACCGAGGCGGTGACACCGGCGAGGCGGCCGGCTCCGAGTGCACGGGAGACAGCCGCGGGCGGCGCTGGTAGACACGGCCGAACCGCGCAGGCGGTGGCGGAACTGCCGAAGCAGTGGGTCCCGAGGTCGACGGCCCCGCATCCGAAGGCCCCACATCGGGCGCAGGGCAAGCACCGGAGGGCGTCGGGCCGGTGTCCGGACAGGGCGAGGGGCCGAAGGACGGCACGTCGGTGGCCGGGCCCGGCAAAGGGCACGGAGGTGCAGTACCTGCAGGAAACAACGGCAAAGGTGGTTGGTCCACCGTGTCAGTGGGAAACAAGGAGAAGAGGTCCGGGTGGGAGGTGGTGGTGGGTGGTGAGGTGGTGGAGAAAGGGAAGACGGACTCGTCAAACACTATGTGATGAGAGATGAGGATCCGACGAGAGGTGAGATCGAAGCAACGGTACCCCTTGTGATCCGGGGAGTACTCGAGGAAGACACACAGGGTCGACCGGGGTGCCAGCTTGTGGGGAGCGGTGGCAGTGGTGTTAGGGTAACACGCACACCCGAAGACACGAAGGTGGTCGTAACGAGGGGGGTACCGAAGAGAGCGTGGTGTGGAGTGGGAGCTGGACAGGCAACAGAAGGTAGGCGGATAAGGAGATAGGTGGAGGTGTGGAGACTCTCAGCCCAGAAACGAGCAGGAAGCGAAGCCTGGAAAAGAAGGGTGCGCATGGTATCGTTCGTGGTACGAATCATGCGCTCAACCTTGCCGTTCTGGGAGGAGGTATAGGGACACGACATGCGGATCTGCATACCGTGAGAGAGGAAGAAGGATCGAGAAGTGTGGTTATCGAACTCACGCCCATTGTCACACTGGACGGCCTTGATGGTGAGGCCGAACTGAGTAGACACCCAGGCGAAGAAGTGAAGGAGCGTGGAGAAGGCATCAGACTTGGCACGTAAAGGAAAAGTCCAAGAGTAATGAGAGAAATCGTCAAGCACGACAAGGTAGTACTTGTAACCAGAAATGCTCATGACAGGAGACGTCCATAGGTCGCAATGAACAAGATCAAAGATATGGGTCGCATGGGAAGTGGAGGTAGGGAACGGAAGACGAACATGACGACCCAACTGGCACGCATGACACAAGTGCTCGTCATGAGACTGGGTACAAGGTACGGCGAAGCTCCTACTAAGCTGTGTCAGGGCGGCACGGCCAGGATGCCCGAGACGCCGGTGCCAAGTAGTGGAGGAAGTAGTGACAGTGAAAGCAGCGGAGGACGAAGCAGAAGAAGTGGACGCAGGAAACCGAAGGGTGTAAAGGGGCCCCGTGCTATCACATCGGAGGAGAGGACGCCGGGAAGCCAAATCCTTCACAGTAAGACCAGAGGAGTCAAACTCAACAGAACAAGAGTTGTCAACTGTAAACCGACGAATCGAAAGGAGGTTGTGAACCATAGAGGGAGCCACGAGGACATCAGGAAAACGAAAAGGACCCGGAGTGTGAGCGGCACCCACGGAAGTGACAGGAAGACACGAACCATTGGCGACCATGATGGACGACGGATGAGAGGGAGAAGGAGGATGAACAGAGGAGAGGAGACGGGGGTCAAGAGTGGTGTGGAAAGTGGCACCCGAGTCAGCGATCCAGTCTCGGCCGGCCGGACGAGTGACAGTGCCGAAACAGCAAGCCACGGCCGTCGGGTCCCAACCGATGGGCCCGGGCGTGATCCCGGTAGGAGGAGCCCACGGTGACGAGAGCGGGGCGAAGGTGGCGGCGCCGGCGAGCATGGCCGCCGGAGGACGAGGCTCGTCACCGGTAGCCTGGAAGGGCCACATGGAGGTGCACCCTGACCATGGGTCGATGAAGGTGGGCCAGGGTGCACCCTGTGTCGTCGTCGATGTGCCCGCAGCATGTCCCCCCCCCCCCCCCCCCCGGCGTCGGCGACGGCGCAGCCACGCCCCCCCCCCCCCCACCCCCGCTCGGCCCGGGAGGAGGACACGACGCTGGCGGAGGAGTGGCGGCCAGGGCAGACGCAAACCCCGGAGCGAGAAGGGACCCAGGTTGGGGCCCCTGAGTGAGCGCCTCCATGACATGGTCACTTGTGTCGTGGTACACAGGGCGGACGACGAGCAGCTGCTCCGCCTCGACGAGCCGACGAGCGAGGACGTCGGCCGCAGCACGCTCGCGCTCCCAGGCTTGGGCCGCCGCAGGCGAGCCTGGCCCTCCGCAGCAGCGGCCCGGGCGGTGGCGGACACTGGCGGGAAGAAGGTGCCACCTGTGCCGGTGCTGGGCAGGGGAACACCTGCACCAAGCATGGGCCCGAAGCTCGCTGTGGTACTGGCGGCGGCGGCGCCCGCGCCCGCACTTGCGCCAGTCCGCTGCTGTCCGGGGCCCGCGGCAGCAGCAGCATGGTCTGCGGCCATGGCAGCGGCGACTGCAGCAGCAGCTGCGCGCGAGCCGCTCACCCCTACGTCGTGGAGGGCAGCAGCTGGCCCCCCCGCGTGGCCCGCACCGCCGGGAGCCGCGCTGCCTGCAGGAGGGTGGGAAGAAAAGAAAACTGGGCCAGGGAAGGTGGAGCCGCCTGCTCTGGCGCTGGGCAAAGAGCCCGCACCGAGCATGTTGGAGCAGTCTGCTCCGGTGCTGGGCAGAGCACCCGCACCGAGCGCACCCCAGCCCGCACCTGCCTGTGGGAGCACGAGGGCTGCAGCGCGCGTGGCACCCGCGCCCGCCCGTGGCAGTGCGCCAGCATCGGCCGCGGCTGGAACTGCGCCCCACCCGGCGGCGAGCAGGGCCGTTGCAGCGGCGTCCGCGGCTCGCGTGGCACCCGCACCCACGCGTGTCAGCGCGTCGGCATCGGCCGCGGCTGGAGCTGCGCCCCCCGCGGCGGCGAGCAGGGCCGTTGCAGCGGCGTCGGAGGCGGGAAAGCCAGGGGAACGCAGAGGAGGAGGCGCCCCGGCGACCTGTGCCCGCGTAGAAGAGAGGGAGGGGATGCAACGGAAGGAGGAGGGAGAGGGTGGGGGCGGAGGTCCGCCGGCCATGGCTGCAGCGGCCGCCGGCGGCGGCACCGGCTGCCCTGGCGGCTGGAGGAGGGAGGGAGGGGAGAGAAGGAAACCCTAGCTTGATACACCATGCTAGAATTCTGTCATTGGATAGATGGGCCAACCCTAGATGTGTAGCAATGTAATAGAGTCATACATGGGCCTGTACACACACATATTCCAACAGTTCTGACATGTTCCATGAATAAAATATAGGGATTGTTTCATCGCCCAGATTGCCAGACAATGGTACCTTCAGTGTTATTCCTCCAGAACATCAACATAGAGTAGAGAGATATGCCCATATTTGCAGTTCTGCGTATAATAAATTTCTCGAACAATTTAACTTGGATGTTCTCCCAACTGCCATTTAAATTGCACAATAAGCATAATAAGAGACATGGAAATATAACTTTAACAAATAAGATAAGCATTCTTCATTTGGCCCAAAAAGAAGATTGTTAGTTTGTGGTGATTGTAGAAACTACCAAGACTACCTTTGAAAATGTATCTCGTGGTTTAATTTGGGTAAGTTGGTTACACTCAAGAGCCAAAGTACATCTTGTGCTTCCTTGGAAGTCCTTGTGAAGAATAGATGAGTTGTATCATCTGACATGTGTACCCTGTGACATTGAACAATAAAAGCAAACCTCATGTAAGCTAAGCCACCACTGTTAACAAATAACAATTGATATGCTAACACACCTCAGTGCCTGTAGTCCCAGCCCAATCGAAACTTTTTGTAGACTATCCAGACTATAGCTGCCCAAAATTCTTGGCATGGTTTCTGTATATTAATCAATACGTTAGAACTTATGGCAATAACAAAGGTCCAAAATAGTGATACAGGTAATGAAAAGCTTCTATCAGGCAAATGATCATGTAAATGACCTCACAGGTGTCGAACAAAAACAAGGAAACTAGAAACATGATTCAGATGGTGAAAACAAAGAATATGTAGAAAATTAAGTAGTTATACCTTGTCCATCAAAAGCCATATCAAGTAGTAGCACATACAATTTGTTTTGAGAACTTCGCAGCAAGGCTACCTCTCTACACAAGGCAAAAGAAAAACTGTCAAGTAGATGGTATAAACTATAATGGTGAATGCACAGTAACTGCACGTCCAAAAAATTTCAGTTTCTTCAGACTTAAAGTGGCACTTAAGCAATGCGGTTTACAATTAAATACAGCAAATATATGGTTAGTAATTAAATGAAGGTGGCTATTTTGCTTTCAATCGAGTTGCTATTGGTCACTGCTTATAATGCATTAAAGAACGGAAACAGCTGCATGCCTGTTACCATGCAATAGAATTGGTAATTGGTAAAGCAAATATGTAAATGGTGCATGGATAAAGGGTAGCAACAAATACCCTATACAACAAGTCCACACCAAGCACATTTCTTCTCTAACTAATCTGTAAATTTGAAGATAAAGAAATGCAATTCACGAAGTGTCGCAGGTGTGTTGCTGTGTTCCCTTGGATTAAAAATAGCTCTGGCAGAAATAGGGTTGATTACATTCATCCCACATGTTGTACTCAAATCCTAAAGCTTCTTTTTTTCTCTCTTCATTTTTTTTCTTCCAAGTACTAAGTCCTTAACCTTTAAACTTACAGACAGATACTACTCTACATAGTACTCACAGTATTCACAGGAGCTCTACAAAACATTATTCCTAAATCTTGTAGCCCAACAAAATACAATTTTTCATTAGCCCATTCATATGGTGCATTTCAATTTATTAGCCAATGCAAAATCAGCTCATCAATATGGTGCGTTCTCTTATAACATTTTCAGGATTGGAAACACAGAGAAAACAACTCACCTTTGAACTAAACCGCTTGAATCCTGAAACATGTATGCACAACAAGCTACTTGTTCACATGTTTCAGACCCATCCTTGTTTGCTATTTCCAAGTTGAAGAAATCCTCAAGAATCTTGTGTTCAGCTGTGTTATGAGGAATTATATTTGTGACAGCAGATGAATCGTTCTTATGCAGGATATTAGAATAATGGCTTTTAGAGCTGTCCTTGTGAGTATGTTTGCTCGGGTTGCATGTCAACTTGTCATTTCCTTCAACTAAAACATGCTCAGCCACCTGATCACCGTTCATTTTTGGAATTTCTAGTTTGGTACCATTATGATTCTTGAAAGGAAATACCCCCCACTTAAACTTCTGCTTGCCTTTTTGTCCAATTAAATGGCCTAAATAATGCTCTAGATGACCATTTCTCTGGTTATTGTCATGAAACTCCTCAATATCAAACTCTCTATGATTTGTACAACTTGGCTTACCTTCTTCTGAATGGCCAGACAAAGTATTCTCCCCTGAAAAATGCTCTAAGTTATTCTTTGCCTCAGGATCATCACCATTTACAGAAGGAAATAAAACCCTCTGGCCATTAAGAGACAACTCCATCTTTGTCTCAATTTCTTCACAACCATCTTCAGAATTGCATGAACCAAAATCGTTCGAAGAACCATCGCTGCAGCTGCTACCGCTACCAAGTGAACCAACAGAATCAAGATGACCTGAAATCTGCAAAAATTCTTCCTCCAGAAAAAGTCTGCGATGTAGAATGTCCTCCTTGTATTGTGGAGGTGACTGTGGACTTGGATATGTATGGGGTGGACTTGATTCTATTAACTTGCTCATTGTATTGGATGGTGTCCCATTTGCTAGCATACTTGATCCATTTTCCAACTCAGAAAAGGGGTCAGTATGTGAAGTGGTTACTAACTCTAGCGGAGGTCGTTGAAAAGAATTCAAGTGCATCCTTAGATGATCTTGGTCAAAATCAAGTTCATTTGAGAATTGTTTGATGACTCCATTCGAACCAGGAAATGCATTATCCGTGAAAGATGAATCCGATTCCAAAAGGTTTGAGCTACTCCCACCTTCTGATTCATGTACCAAATCTAACATGTTATTTGAAGTCTCCTTGTGTGCTTTCAGCTTTTTCTTTTGTCTGATATAGTTTCCATTGCCATTAGTTAAGTCAACAGATAAGTTGTCGCCTTCTGTTTTCTCTGTATTGTCATCCATCCACTCCTTAAACTCACGGAGCCAATTGCTTGATTTCTCTTTCTTCAACAATTCAGCGGTGGTTATCAACGAAGCGATTCTTATGTCATGATCAACAGCTGCAGTTTCATCCTTCTTAGAACTGTCACTATCACAATGGGTGGACTGCTGCTCTAAACCTTCATCACAGAGATTTCTCTCTTGCTCCACTATGCTCACAAGTCGGGAATTTTTTCTCTACAGTAAATAAAAGAGAACCAGTATCATTTGATAGTTAAAGTAGTCATGCATGCTCAGAGCTGTGTATGCAAGGTCCAAGGCTAGTTCACTGTATCATTTTTGCAAAGGAGGTAAGGCATTCTTGCACTTCTAAAATGAAGATCACATCCACCAACATCTGGGATAAACTAACTAGAGACCAAATTCATGAAAGTAAGAAAAGGACCTTCTGTGTTGCATGTGAAAACTAAAAAAGAATGTGCAGATGGAACAAAACACATGCATAATTATTATTCACCACATATCTGTGTCAAATCATCTATACTGAAGGAGAATAGTAACACAAAAAACTTCCAACCAAGGAATCTTGATATATGGTGCTACATGCAATGTATCAATTTAGTGCAGCTGATATAATGGAATAACAGATACATACCATCTTCAAATTTAACATGTCTTCATCTTCATCTTCATGATCATCAATTGCAGGAAAATAAAACCCATAACCAGCAGGTTGATTTTGTCTGCACGCGAACAGTACTTGCTTTTCCCAGTATTCTTGTGTGTTCATACCTTTATCATCTAGCTTCAACTGAACCAGAAAAAGGCAGGGAACAGAGCTGTCACTTTACTCCAGTACTGCGGAACAAACTATTATGATGTGGTAAATTTAAGAAACAAAAGTAGTTCAGTATTTGAAGTCAAATACTTACATTCTCTGGATTACGAAAAAAACTGAACACATGTGCTCGATACCACCGGGCACAGCAGATTGGGTTGCCTTCCAACCAGAGGTTTTGCAACAGAGATAGGGTGCCAAGCATTTCCAATTCTGAGAAATTTGAGATGATGTTGTAAGAGAGATCAAGCCCCGTGAGTGACTTGAGATTTTCAATCCCATTTACTGTAGTTAAAGCATTATTTCTCACAACAAGTTTTACGATTCGACTGGAAACCTGCAAGAAAGCACATGTAACTGTAGATACCACTAAATGAGTGTAAACGCAATAAGCTGCAGCGCAATGTTCAGGATTATAAAAGAAACGCTTGCCTCACTCAAGGATAAAATTGAACGCAGATGATTAAATCCAAGATCCAGAATTCGCAACTTTGTACATTTCTGCAGATTGTCCACCTTTGCAAACTTGTTGCGACTAAGATCCAAGGTTTCAATTGCAGGTAACAATTGCAACGACTCGTCCATGAGCACTACACCATTAGATGCACATGAGACATATGAAAGTTTGCTCCATACAGGAGAGTCCTTGATATCCATGATTCTACTCGCGAAGACATGCCTAAGAGCATCCTGCGGTAGCATGAAAGTCAACCAATGTGAGTTTGGCCAAAATATATTCATATAACATGAAAGTGCTTAGAAATGAAGGCTGAATCAAAATAACTACTTGATGAAGAGATGATTAATGATAGTATGCTAATACTCTTGATAGATGAATTGTTTGGCGCTCACTAAACATTTGACAGTATACCATTATAAAGGCTATAAATATCACAAATCCAATCAAGTTACAGCCACCAAAGCTGCAACCAAACACTAGAGTTTTCCACATGCATACTCAATTTTGTTGCATATTCTATCAGCCAATAAAGAATATTACAAGACAATGTACAAATGTACAATGGTTGTTATGTGTTATCTGATACTTGTCCAAGCCACATGGAACAGAGCGAAGAACAAAAAATCTAGAGGAAGAAATGCTATGCGCTAACCAGGAAGGATTGCTCTCTTGATAGTTTTTAAGGGGACTGTAAATCTAGAACTCTCAAACTCAGATGAATAGTAAATGCCAGCCAAAATTTCCTTCATAACTAGAAAAAGAGAGTAGAAGAAGACGCATGCAACTATACGGATCACAATGTGCTGTGTCCATCCAGAGGCCACGTGAATGAACTCTTTGTTAATGCCAAAGCTTATTAATTAGACCATGGAATAAATATATCAAGCGCAGCAGGGATGGTTGCAACAGTTGCATATATGGTATCTGCAGCACAAGCATTGATATAAATATAGCCCTGCAGGTGCTCAGAACTTGAGAAGCTCTGTAAGATGCCAAAATCTATTTAACTCAGAGAAACTGATGAGGAATGAGTAATGACTGCTTGATGATGACTTAAAAATAACATTACATTAAATCCCACAAGCATGACCTGAAACCACAATAACTGTATGTACTACTAGAAGGCATCTTAGCACGAATATAAATTGATTGACGAAATGACAAACATGCTGAGTATACACTAAACAGGATTTGATCAGATCCTAGGAATAAATAAAAAGTGTGACCATAGTATTGCAGCAAACAGGCTAAAAACCATAGTGTTGAAGCAAACAGGCTAAAATCCATGGTACTTTACTAACTGTAGATGAACCAGAACAGCAAACTGTAGATACAATTTGACAGTTCAGAATAGCTCACGGTAGTTGAGGATCATAAGTACAGCCTGTAGTCACCAACGCGCGAATTGCCGCAAAAACCGAATTCCAACAGAAATTGCACGGCGGGTGGCAGAAACGCACCGTAGAATTGAAACATACGAGCTTCTCGAGGGTGTGTCGAAGCTCGAGAAGGCCCCTGGCGGCCGAGGTGGAGAGGTCGCAGCCGCGCAGCTCAAGCACGCGCAGGCGCGCGAATGGCAATAGTGAGAGCAGCGCGGGGTCGCGCCGGGGCCCCGGGGCAACGACCTTGAGCGAGGTGAGGAGGCGCAGGATCCGCCGGAGCTGCTCGAGCGCGCGGTGGTCGCCGAGGTCCGCGACGTAGGCGCGGAGGTAGTCGACGGGCGCACCGGCGCCCACGGCCTCGAGCTCCCGAAGCGCCTCGAGGCGGGAGGCGACGTAGTGGAGCCCGACGGGGTGGAGGCGGAGGGTGACGGTGCCGTCGAGCAGCGCGCCCGCGTTGCGCGCCACGAAGCGGACGAGCAGGTCGAGGTAGCGGTCGCCGGTGACCGGGGTCGCCGGGGACCCCGCGCGGGGCGTGCCCATCGGGATCGGGCCTAGGGTTTGGGGGTGGGAGCGCGCCGGCGCATCCGCGAGCGGCGGGGCGGGCGCGGGAGGGGGAGAGGAGGTGGAGGGTGGAGGCGGGGGAGGGAGGATGCAAGCGGACACCGCCGCGGTGGTACGTATGATTGGGGGACACGCGGGCTAGCTGCGGTGTGATGTTGGAGAGGGAACGGAAGGCGACGCAGAGGTGCGAAGCAACCGCGGTTTGCGATTCGCGAAGACTTGGTTTGTTTGGGGCTGAAACGGACGGGATCGCGCGGTGGCGTCGGGCTCTGGCGTGGGTTTTGGCCGTGTTTTACAGTTTCTGTCGCTGGCATTGAGGTGCGTGCGCGGTTACGGCTGTACGCGCGTTGGCGTTTTTGTTGCGGCCTGCAGCGAGTGAGTCCGGAGTTTGGAGTGTAGTGTCCGACGGCTTGGATGCTTTTCTCGGTACACTGTACACCAGCGCATGTACTAAATCATCTTTAGGTGCCACCACTTTAAATCGATTTAGATTTATAAAATATACTTAGGTGAGTGTCCGTGCGGCGACGAGACGACTAAATTATTTAATACCGACATTCGGTGGTATTTCTTTCTCCATTCTTTTTGTAGGGTACAAGACCAAGTTTCTCTCTTCCTGTTCTTGTGCGTGCGTGTATATAGAGAGAGAGGCCCTGCAATTAATCCTCAGTAGTTCCGCAATTTTCAGACGTTGAGATCAACGGTAGTTGAGAGGAGATTGATCTTGAGGTGTTGAATTCATTGTTGATCGATGGCGCTGATGAGAATCATCAAGGAGCTCAAGGACCTGCAGAGGGATCCACCCACGTCCTGCAGCGCAGGTATGTATATATGTATGTTTCATTCAGTCAGTCATTCAGTTTGATCTCTAGTCTAGTATGTACATATGTTTGGTCAGATAAACAAGCTCAGTCAGGGACAAACAAACAAAGACAGAAGGATTCAGCTTTCAGAGTGAAAAAAAGTCTAGTCAGGGACAAACAAGAAGAGAAGTAGAAGCTTGAGAGTTCAGAGTTTAGAGTTCAGAGTGAATGAAATCGTTTTCTCATGAAATCTGCTGCTGCATGCAGGACCTGTGTCTGACGACATGCTCCACTGGCAAGCGACCATCATAGGCCCCAGTGACAGTCCCTACTCGGGGGGCGTCTTCCTGGTCACCATCAATTTCCCTCCTGACTACCCCTTCAAGCCTCCCAAGGTCGGTCTGTCTGTCTGTCTGATGCTCATACTCTGATGATGGCTTCATCTCTGACTGAACACTGAACTAAAAAATCCAAGCTCTGCTCATAATACAGTAATAACCGAAGAAGAATCTCAGTAACTGACTGAACTGAAGTGGTGAGGAAGACGGGCGCGACGGCGGCCTCCGCGCCACCGACGACCATGACGTCCGCGCGGCCCAGCCGGATTTGGTCCGCCGCGCTGTGCAGGCGGTGGTAGGTCGTGGAGATCGAGTAGTTGGGGCCACGGAAGTCGATCCGGCGTCGATGGAGACCAGAGCTGACGCTGCGTTGGGCATCGCGAGGGGGATGGTGCAGGGGGACGGCTGAAGACTCTGGAGCCGGTTCCTTTTGGATCGGGAGTAGACGGGCCTATGAGCGAGACGAGGGCCTGGATCTGGCCCCTCGACGGAGGGAATCGGCGGGGGCGAGGAAGGGGTGACCCAGCTGCTTCCTCTGGCAAAGGCGTTGGTTGCCGTCGCCTCAGATCAAGTCCGGGGGCAGCGCAGGCGGGGACGGGCGGGAGCCGAGAGGCGCGTGCAGGTGGAGACGTGGGCGTGGGGGCCGGGAGGTGCGTGCGGGTGGATGGGCATCGGGCAGGGACGGGTGGATAGGACCACCGGGCCACCTATCGCGCGGGGAGACGAGGTGAAGCCGGGCGGGCGATTTTGCTCGCGGTGGTTTTCGCTCGCCCGGGTTGACGATTACCTTCGGTATGTTTTAGTTGTATAGATAGAAGAGATCAAATTTGTATTCGGAATAGGGTAATATTATCTCTGCTCCTCTCTTGGCATTGTATCAAGCATTCCATCGAGCAGTTGGTAGGCAATGGTTGGGCCATCTAGATGGTGGTGACAAACACGTAGGACCAACACCAACGCAACGTAGCTTGAAGTCGGCAACGGCGGGATCCGGAAGCTAGAGAGGGAGATGCTAAGCTTGGGACGACCACCACTGTCACTTGCGTGCCACTCGATCGATCGTGGAGCCCAGGAGTGCTGATGTCGTGCCTTGGAGCACCGATGCCATCACCTCTAGGAGCCGTCGTTGGCATATCATCTTCTACCTTATGCGCTCGGAAGCTTGGCGCCATTGGCGGACGTAGCAGTGGCCACGACACTCACTAAGAACTAGGAACGTTGCAGCACTGGCTGCACGTGATTGCACCAACTTGGCTGCAGCAGCGTCGTCAAGATGCGCGAACAGCGTGCCACCGAGGCGCTACAATGCTCAAGCGAGTCGGGCAGCCAAGAAACGAACCTTCTTCTCGTTTTTGGGAGCCAAGAGAGAGAAGGCGATTTGCATGGTTGCGTCCATGCTCGTTGGTGGGCCTGAGCTATCAAACACGACAGTTGAGACCATAGGAGGTGCAAGTCATCTTTCCGATCACGTCTTGAGCTGCGGTGTTTGCACCATATATATACTCACAGAATACAAAATGAGAATATTGGCGTAGGTGGCGCATACTTCTTTCGTTTTAAATTATAAGTCTTTATCAATTTTAATATGTATAATTTTTTTTATTACATCTAGATTGATATTAAAATAGATATACCTAAAAAATCAATATGACTCAGAGAGAGTACATAGATATATCTCATCTAGTCTGATAATACTAGCCCACGTGTCATATGCTACATAGGAGTAGAGTACACTAGATAGATGTTGCCAAAGCGACACTTTAACATCCTAACATGATCACATGGATTCCTCAGGTCTTCGTGTCCTTTTATTTATATTTTGAGACTCGTGTTAACCTCAAGTATTATATAAACACTACCAAAATGGTAGAGTTCTCCTAGTGTTTTAAGTAGTAATAAAACACTACCACTATTTATAGCACATGAGAATTTCACTAGAAGACATTTAGTAGGAAAAGTTTGTACTAAATTTTTAACTAGCAAAACACTAGGAGAAGTCCACATCACTAGGAGAAGTTTAATATTTTGGTAGTGAAACCAAAATGTCAACTTCATTGTTGGAGGTACGTGATAATTGCTAATCCGTGGTATCCAAGGGAGCTGGGAGATGCCCTTTATTCTTGTTTTTTCAAGGTACTACTCCCTTCGTCTTAAAAAATATTTGATGTATATAGATCAAATGTTCTTAAATTTAATCAGATTTATAACAAAAATATTAATAATATTTATATCTTCAATACGTTCATGTAATAAGAATATATATAATGATTAATCTAACATTTTATTATTATGTATTACAAATATTAATATTTTTCTCGTATATATTTTTGTATAAAAAAAATTAATGAGAAATGAAAATAGTACTCTTCGCAGGACGGAGAAAGTAGACAAAAATCTTTAGAGCCGCTGTGACTAGATTGCAGCCACATCAGAACTGTAGCTAGATGCAGGAGCACAAAACAGCAAACACAGCTTCAGCCTTGTTCGACACATCTTCTGGAGCTGATTTTTTTTGTTGAATCAAGTAGAATCTCAACTAGTTTGTTTCTTAGATATAAGTGATTTTCTGTTGATTCTATGAAGTGATACTCTAAGATGAATTAAAAAGTTGCAAGCTAAAAAACAATAGGTTCTCCTAATTCTGTGAAATGATTGTCTATTGTAATTTTGAGAGTTTTATGTTAAAGAATTAAATAGAATCATAATCCTTTGTTTCGGTAAAACTTTAGCTTCTCCTTCATGAAAATGACTCTAGCTTCTTCTACGCCGAAGCAACAAGCAGGCCCAGTCTCAGTGAAAGTTTCATTGAAGTTTCATTTGCATTTAATAGTCTGTCATATATATATATATATATATATATTGATGAAATGACAATGACAATGTTTTAATGAAGAAAGAGATGAAATGACAATGTTTTTTGATACGATTATCAACTCTCTATGAGTCCTATGAGTCATAGAAATAAATATCTATAAAACTATGAAATAAAACTTTATATTAAAAGTGGATGTTTCATTCGAGTTTTATTTTAGTCTAGATGATACTAACATGACAGTCTTGGAAACCGTGAAACGATGTGTCTCGGTGCCGGTACTAGTGCCGATCAAAATTGGGACAGTTATTCATTAATGGACCAACAAGACAAATGATATGCCCATGGGCTCGGAAGTCGATTGAGGGAGTCGAGGACTCATTTGGCGTTCATGGACTGGGCCTTTGGTCTGACTTTTATTTTCATAATTTCTAAAATCGGCATGATGTTTTTCTTAACTAGTCGAATGATTATTTTGTTTTCACGCAAAGTTTTGGATGCCCACGTTTTTTATGATGCGTGTAGCCTTTATCATCTTGAGAGATTTTTAAGGTTATATATTTGTATGTGGGCCAAATATCCACATGAAGACATTTTATATACTTTGTTTGAGGGAATCGTAGCTATTAACCAGGGGCAGATTTGCCACTGGGACTTCTGGGGTTCATGGTGTCTTCCTCCTTGCAACAACTTCATGATGTGGAAGGCACATGTCCTCTCGGTGCTCTGCAGTGCACAAATGGCATACCTCATCAGCACCGACTACAAACCACCAGCCAAGGAAATCGCCAAGTCCATCGACAAGCCAACGGAGATGATCCTTGCCAAACATCAGCATGTTCTCAATTATCTCCTCTCACCTCTGTCACATGAGATCTTGTCTCAGGTGGCCGCAATTGAAGACATGTTTGCCTCCAAATTACGTGTGCACGTGATCAACACAAACATGGCACTTGTGACTACCCAAAATGGTTCCTCAATGGTGACTGAGTATTTCACTCGGATGAAGGCTCTCGTAGATGAGATGGCATATACGAGAAAGAAACTTGACGAGACGACGACGAGGAAATAGCCTCATACATCCTGGTGGGGCTCGACTTTAACTTCAATCTGCTAGTGTTCGATGTTGTTGCAAGTGTGAAGCTCCTGACTCTAGGGGGTCTCTACACCTAGATGGTGAGCTTCAAGCAGCGGATGGATCTACTGCGGGTGAATAGAAGGAGTGGTCGAGTGGTAGCTTGGCAAAGAGGAGGGTGTGACAAGAGGCAGTGTGGAGAAAAAGAGGATAGGGATCAGCGACGCCCTAGACAATAGAGGGGATGGGTGTGTGGTGATGAGAGTGAAAGGAGTGGCCCATGACAAGGGTTCCCATGTCATGTTAGTGCTAAATATAGGCCCTAGATCACCATCAACGCAAAACCACCAATGAAACCACTTAGACATCGAACAAATTAAGCAGTTTTTGTTAGGTTATGGGAGATAGATTAGTTAGCCACTTAGTTAAAGGTTGAAGTAGATTGACAACAATAGCTATTTAACCTTTTTCCCCTTGAGATATGATTATCATTGAGGTTCTAGTATCTATGTTTATTTTATTTCACACACCATCTTCTTTTAGAATCACCTTTAATCTCTTACACTCCTATTTTTGTCCATTTTCTAGGGTCATTCGAGCTCCAAAACCACAAGGATGCCTTCATGTCCGTCTAGTCTTGTGTTCTCTCCTTGTCCTTCTCATGCAAAGTTTTTTTTTCTCATCTGTAATTGTATTAACCCTGATTTCAATTCCGACTATAAAGGGGGTTTGGAATTGGAAATAGAGGTACTATACATCGAGAGAAATTATTTCACTCATCACCCTTAGTAGGAGATATTTATTTTCTTAAAAAAGTTATGAAAACAGAAAACTGTTCGCTAAAAATAGCTTAGTTGTAGCGTTTTGACGATATACATCTATATGAGATTTAAATTAATGGTAAAGGCATTCGCGAGGCGCTAGTTTCAGCTTTGCTTTTTACCATGAATCACTAAAGTATAGAGTATATATGATTAGAAATTTAAATAAAAAAGTGTGATCATACGACATGTTCGCTTGGCCTAAGCCCATTTTATCTGCCATTGTTTTTCACAATAAAACAATCAAATCAGCTGACTCATCAACTGCAGAAATGATTAGCCAAACAGGACCGAAGCATGTCATTTTTTTTTCCGAGCAAGTAAATTTGTCAAAGCAAATCATAACAGCAGCGTATAACAGAAAAAAGGCTGGGAAACATATATAAACTCTCCAATTCACAAGTCCTCTCCGCTAAACGCCATGCAAACTCCTAAGATGGAAGATGTGCTTCCAATACTATACCAAAATTGTTGTGGGTTGTGGCGACATATATATATACTTCTGGTCCCTCTCTTGCTCCTGTTGATAGATAGTACAAGTACATATATATATATATATATATATATATATATATATATATATATATATATATATATATATAAAAAGTACTAAGAGTTGCAGACGAACTCCCCAGGAAATGGAATTGCAGTGCTGCATCCTGAACGTAACCGGCTGCCCACGAGTCACGAACAAACGCCATTGGCAACTGGCTGCGCTGGCCTCGTCATCGAGAAGGACAGGTCAAGCCACTCTTCCTTCTTGGCGCGCTGGACGCAGCAGCTGAGCTGCTTGGCGGCGTCAGGCACGTCGAGTGCGAGGTCGTCGACGCAGTCGGCCACCCTGTCGAAGCCCTTGGTCATCTGGTTCGGTGTGATGAGACCGCGGCCGTAGCACTCGCTGAGGAGCCCCCAGAGGCGCTCGTCTTTGCCCCGCTTCTCGATGATCGCCACCAGCCCCTTCTTCACCACCTCGTGGTGGAAGAAGGGCATGCCGAGATCTTTGATGCATCGGCAGGCCTCCCGGATGTCGCCGCCGCAGTCGTACTCCTGCAGCAGCTTGCCGATCTTGTCCTTCACCTCGTCCAGCTCCCAGCCCGCCTTGCCGGTACCGCCGCCGCCCCAGCACCGCAGGATCCGCTCCGCGGAGAGCTTCGCGCCGAGCAGCGCACGGGCGTTCCGGAGCGCCAGCGTGCCGGTGGAGCCATCCGCCTTGGCGCGGCTGGCATCCTCCTCCATCGCCTCCAGGTCCGACGGTGCGATCACCTCGTCGACCACGGACCTAGCAAAGAACATGGTCAGGTCCTCGACTATGGCCGGGTTGTCCAGCGCGGCGTCCTCGGCGGCCTCGATAAGGAGGTGGAACCCTGCCACGACGTCATCCAGCGGCATGCAGAGCGAGGAGAGCAGCACCGACGCCATCTCCTTCTCGCGGCTCTTCCGGTCCATCGCGGCGTTGATCAGCTTCTTGACGAAGATGGCATTGAAGGAAGGACAGCACGAGTAGTTCTCTGCCTCCAACCAGCTCAGGACCTCAATGATGTCGCCGGTCAAGAAGTACTCCTTTATGATCAAGATGGCCTTCGCCTTGAACTGCCGCACCACCGCGTCGTCGACCTCGCTGCTCTTTTTCGGCTCCGGCGGCAACTGTTTCAGGCACGACGCGCACAGCCAGCCCTCAGACGAAGCCTTGTGGATCACCGATGTTAGAAGGCACCTCGCGTTGGGCACGTCGAGCGCCAGATCGTCTACGGAGTCGATGAGACGGTCGAAGCCTTTCGTGATCTGGCTCTCGTTGATAACCCCTTCCTCGGACGCCGACTTGAGTAGGTCCAGAATGAGGCCCTCGGACGCACCGCCGCGCTCCACGGCGAGGACGAGCGCGCGCTTGACGACGTCGTGGTGGAAGAAGGGGATCTTGAGTTCCCTGACGCACCGCAAGGCCTCGCTCCTATCGCCGGCGGCGAGGTACTCCTCCAGGATGTCGGATATCTTGGCCTTGGCCTCCTCCACCGTGATCCGCTTGCTGCCGCCCCACCTCTGCAGGACGATCTCGCCGTGGTGCGGCACGGACAGGTAGCTCTTCTCCGCCCTGCGGAGGACCTCGGCGCCCTTGCACCCGTCGGGCAGGCACGCGCTCTGCCTGGCCAGGAACGCCGGCGGCAGCATGTCGTCGACGACGGCGCGGGCGACGAACACGGCGAGGATGTCGACGGCGCCGGGCGTGTCGACGAGCAGGTCGTCGCAGGACTCGGTGAGCTTGCAGAAGCCCTTGCAGAGCTGCGGGCGGTCGACGACGTCGCCGTAGAGCGAGGACAGCAGCACGGCCGCCATCTCCTTCTCCCTGTCGTGGCGGTCCATCGCCACGGACACCAGCTTCTTGACGAAGTAGTAGTGGTAGCACGGCACGCGGAGCTCCCGCAGCTCGTTCGCCGTCGCCGCGACGTCGTCCGTGGAGAAGTACTCCTCCACGATCGTGGTGGCCTTCCTCTTGAACTGGAGGAATTCTTCAGAAGAAAGCGTCGGGCTCTGCTGGACCATTTCCACGGGAGATCGTAAAAAAAACACGTCGACTGCGGCCAAACAACACCGGCTTATTATAGTTTACCTCAGTGGCGCAGCATTTGAGCGGCGCCTGGTGTTCCTGAGGCCGTGGAACAACGCAGTCGTGGGCGCACTCCATGGGGACGAGACCCTCCGCAACTCCTCTATGGCATCCGATCCGACAGAGAGCTGTAGGTAGGGCAGCAGACGTCCCGTGCAATCAGCTGCAGACTGCAGGGGGCTTTCCTGTCATGAGTTCGAGATTCAAAGCATGGAGCAGCATAGGAGCATTTTATTCGAGACAACCACCGAGATGATCGAGGGAGGGGCTCCCTTATTTCTTGTGGAGTTATTTCTCTTCTTGGCGACAGCTCTAACTCAGGGAGCGATTGAGAGAGAGCTGCTTGAGGCTCGCAGTCAGCTTAGGAAAGAACGGGCAGAGGCCGTAGGACGTCTAGATGTGCCACGTTATCTGTGGACCTTGCCAATGCATGGTGGGCTCGGGGTGGGAGATACGGCGTATAGGCTTCGCGGTGTACCAAGAATTAGTGGACGTAGAACATGTGCATAACTGAGGGTCGATGAACCGAGTCTTGCTCCGGGAGACCCGGGCAAGAGATGAATATATTTTTTTTTTGTCCTAATCCTAGACATAGAAAAGTGCAGAGACCAAGCAAGCCGACTTTTTTGTCCTAATCCTAAACATAGAAAAGTGCAGAGACCAAGCAAGCCGACCGTCCGAGTTTGTAGATGTGATGAATAGGAGGAAGTGCATGCATACGGCTGTCATATCATCTAGATTAAAATAAAACTCGGATGAAACACCCACTATCAATTTAAAGTTTCATTCCATAGTTTTATAGACATTTAATTCTATGACTCATAGGTAGTTGGTAATCGTGTCAAGAGAGTTTCATCCCCATGACTCATATTTCATCTTTCTCTTCATTAAAACAATGTCATGTCAGCAAAAATACATATGTGGCAGTCTATTAAATACAATTGAAACTCTAATGAAATTCTCATTAAGACTGATCTTAGTGAGTTTAACGGATTTGTTCAGTCTTCTTGTGGCAAAGCTCTACGTTTTGACTCTTCCAGAAAAATGGCTTCTTCACTGAGATGTTTAGAGAAATATTTAACAAAACACTTCTCGTCATATTGCATACTCTCTCCATTTCAAATTTCAAACTTTGACTTTTTTTTACATCCATTTTGCTATACATCTAGATATAATAAAATATATATAGATGTATACCAAAATGGATGAATCAAAAAGTAAAAACGATTTATAATTTGAAACCTAGGTCTGAACCATCCGCCATGCGCCATGTGGATACAATGGCGTAGCTAGGATTTTGAACTATGGTGGTCCAATTTAATATAATTTATAACAATATAAGGCTTCATTTTATATTTCACTAAATGTTTTCGACTCCTTACTACAATATATAAGGAGCTAGAACTAGAACCAATGGAACAAAAAATAATGCCTTCAGTGACTACTAATTCATTTTAGGAAGGTGTTCGCAAAAAAATCATTTTAGGAAGAGAGATAAAAATAGCTTTTGCTACAGTACAATAAGACAAAGTAAGATCTAGTTGAAGCACAACTAAACATAAACTAAATGTAGTGTGTCATTTTATAAATGCACAATTTACTGAGACATATGACAATTACTTATTTAAAGTCTTATAAATATTTTTAAAATATAATAAACTCTAAGGTTTACCTAAATATTTATAAACTTGCCCAAAAATTTAGGGTGGCCCGTGGCCCACATGAACCACCCTCTAGTTACACCTAGTATGCAAGATAATTTTATGTTATAAATACTCCCTCCGGTCCATTTTATCTGGCGTAGACACATATCAAGATTCAAACTTTAAAAACTTTGATCTATAATTAGGCTAATAAATTTTAAATATTATAACACAAACTTTATACCATTAGATTTGTAGGAAGTTATACTATCCAATGATTATATATTTATAAACATAAATAATATAATATAAAGTAAATGAATGGTCAAACTATAATCTAGGAGAATGTGTCATCCTAATTAAATTGCACCAGATAAAATGGACCGGAGGAAGTATTATATACCCTTAGGTACGCAAAATGTACTGTAGTAAAAGACAAATGGTGTAATAATAAGTTGGTCACCATATATTAGAGCTAAATATCGAACACATGTGTCAACAAATCCTGATCAAACAAGGAGTGAGGTCTAATGTTCTTGACAAGTTTGCACTTGCTCTTGCTAAGAACCCTATGTTTCATGACAGGAGCAAGCACATTAGAATCAAGTTTCACTTCATCAGAGATTGCATTGCAGAGGGAAGTATCAAGCCTAATTTTATCCCCACTGCAGATCAATTGGCAGATATTCTGACCAAATCTCTTGGAAAGACCAAGTTTGAAGAGATGAGAAGTAAAATTGGACTGAAGAAGATCATCAAGACAAGTAGCAACAAGGCATAGGGGGAGAATTGTTAGACAAGCCTCTACTGAATCATCTAAAGTCATTAGCTTTCTTTATGTCATTTGATAGTGTGTAGTTCATTTCTTCTTTTTAGCTTTACTTTATTTTTGTTTCTTGGCATCCAAGTAGCCTTGTAATATATTCTAGGAATATGCTCTAGTGAGCTTCTTGTAAAACAAATATCCCTTTGCTATATAATAGAAAGGGACTAGCCCACAAAGACTGCCTTTTGGCAGCACCAATATTTGCCTCCACTGTTCCATTGCCAACAATATTAATGCCACAATTTTCATGAAAAGGGTGAATAAGCCTACTGTTCCCTGCAACATGAGGCAGACTATTATTTGTCCATTGTTTAGATGGCATGACCAACGATAATTGTACTTCTTTTTGTATTTGTATAAGAAATTGGATATATCTTCAAAGAGGTCAAGCACATATGAGTCTGATCATTCTTAGGAAATACAACAACAAGACCAGTAATGTATGAAAAAAAAAAGGCAACCCATTCTTAGAAAATATGACAGTATGAGTCTCTCAGTAGATAATGATACGAGTAGATCATGGTAGTAGAACCAAAGTTCCAAGCAACACACTAATGAGTTCAAATATGTTAATTTTTTTTTGTCAATAACCTAATCTTTTGTTTTGTGAAAAATGAATCTGATGAATTCTGACCAAAGGAGGTGGATATTATGCATTTCTGAAGCAAACAGAGCTGAGACTAAGAAAAAATCGTGTATGAACTAAATAGCAGGATATAGAATGAACCTACTGGTTTCCACTTACTGGCATTAAGCAAACAAACATAGAGAGTTGTGAGGAGCCAATGCATCAGATCGAATGGTTTTTATGTGTCACTGCATGGAGATACGACGCACAGATTTCGTGGACGTAGAGCATGTGCATAACTGGGGCCGATAAACCGGGTCCTAGCCCGGGAGACCCGAGCAAAAGATAAATATTTTTTTTGTCCTAATCCTAAACATAAACCCTACAGTCCAAAGTTTTTTAGATGCGATTAATAGGAGAAAATGAATGCATGCCGCGTACGTGGGGATATTTGCGTGCAGCGCTGATAGCTTAGTGAGTTCAACGACCTTGATCAGTCTTATTGGGGGCAAAACTCTGCATCTTAACTATTACTCCAAAACAATGGCTTCTTCAGTGAGCCGTTTAGAGAAACATTTAGCAAAACACTTCTCATCATGTTAATATTCTTTGTGTTACAAATTATAAGTCGCTATGATTTTATTATATCCATTTTACTATGTAATATAATAATATATATAGATGTATAACAAAATAGATGAACCAAAAAGTAAAAAAGGATTTATAATTTGGAACCTAGATCTGAAGCATCCGTCGTGCGTCATCTAGGTTTGAGCTTACGTGGATATGAGAAAAATGTGGAGGAAAGAAGGGGGGCAGGTGTGCGGCCAGCCGTGGCCGCCAGCCTTCTTCACCTACAACCGAGGAAGTAAAGAGACACCTAGAACACACCATTTTTGCTTGGGATAGGTAAAATGGTCATTTTAAGATTAACTTATCATCAAACTCAATAGATTTAGATGAAGATGACAATTAAGCCTGAGCGTTCGGGTTACCCGATTTTTTCGGGTCGGGTAATTCAAAGTGTGGGTAATGAAAACTGTTACCCGATATTAGCCCCGAAAAAACACTACCCCCAATTTTGGGTACCCGATAATTCGAGTTCGGGTATTACCCGATATACCCGAATTTACAGAAATCAATAAACTTGATAAAAAAATTAGTAGCAACTTATACATAATTTCAACCCTAAATGTATAGAATTTCAACAACATTTTGCAGAGAATAATATATTATAGTCATTTGTTAAAGAAGAGAGAATTATATTTTAATAAAGTTATAAGTTCAAGTATTCAACTTACAATATATGATAAATATAAAGACACATACAAAACTTTGGGTAGTTTGGGTACCGTAAGATATTACCCGAATTACCCAAACTAATTTCGGGTAATCAAAATCACTATCCGAATTAGGATCGGGTACCTCGAGTTCGGGTAATTCGAGTCTGGCTTCGGTAATGGGTATTGTCGGTGTCTAAAATGGCGGGGTCTAGACGGCCAACGAGTAAATTTCTAAGCGTGTCGGAGTTCGGATGGTTACGCTCGGAGAACACGGAGGTTTATACTGGTTCGGGCACGAACGCTCTACGTCCAGTGTGTTGCGGGGTTGTATTACCGAGCGCAGAGAGCTCGTAGGGGGGAGCTATAAGCTTTGGTGAGAGAGGGGAGGCTGTCCCCATGTCTCGTGCGTATGAGGTTCTTGGTTCTGGTGAGTGCTCGCGTGTGTATGAGTTTGAGTGTGTGTGAATGAATGTTGGAATGTCGAGAGAGTGAGATTGGGGGTCCATTCCCTCCCTTTATACGTAGGGAGAGATGAAGGAGTACAGTAGAGAGGGGGAGTGACGTGGGCCCGGCTTGGGCTGTTGCCGAAGGAAGCCTTTGTCTTCATCCTGTCTTCCTTCCTGAGGAAGATTGCGTCAGTAGACGCATGTCCGAGTCCTGTTCGTCCTTGTCGAGCTGTAGCCATACGCCTTGTGATCGGGAAACCTGTTGTTCCCCTTTCCGGGTATGGGCGGAGGTTGGTCGCAGAGGACCAGACACCCCCGCGTCCCGTCATACAGGACTTGATGACGCCCGAATCCCTGTTGGGGTGTCTGTCTGAGACATGGCGTGGATATCACGTGCGGAAGTCGTCAGTTAGGCAGCACAGGACCCTGTACCGCAGGGTGAACAGAAGTCGGCATGGTGGCTCATGCCTTGAACCCCATCCCTGAGGACGGAGCGTACTGTGGACCTTTTGACTATGTGGGCTAGGGCGCCCCAGGCTGTGTATGGCAATGAGACCTCCGAGGGCGAGGGTCGTCACAGATGATGTTTGCCGGGATCGGACGAGGCGGGAGAGCCCCTGAGGATTGGCGACGCCGCGGGGCGACGCCACCTTGGCTCGGGCGAGGCGGAAGAGCCCCCGAGGGTTGATGACGTCGTTAGCGACGCCTCCTTGGTTCGGGCGAGGCGGAGGAGCCCCCGAGGACAGATGATGTCACGGGCGACGCCACCTTGGCTCGGGCGAGGCGGAGGAGCCCCCGGGGGTTGATGACGTCACGGGTGACGTCACCTTGGCTCGGGCGAGGCGAAGGAACCCCCGAGGGTTAACGACGTTACGGGCGACGTCACCTTGGCTCGGGCGAGGCGAAGGAGCCCCTTGATGGTGGTTTTTGTTTTGGTAGAGTCTGGTAATTTGGGTACCTTATTTCTGGGTATCCGACAGGTATCGGGTATTTTGCCCAGGCTTAATGACATTGAGAGAAGTGTGAATTATTCCGATTACAATGAGGGGAGTTCTAAAATTTTGACGATAGTGATAGAAAAAGTAAAATTTTGACACAGAGGGAATTAGATTTTTTTAAAATACCCTACTTAGACTAGCCTTACGAAACCTAGTATGCAAGATAATTTTATATGTTATAAAACATTATATATTCCCTTAGGTACGCAAAATGTACTGTAGTAAAAGAAAATTTCGCCGTGACCTGCGGGCACAAAGTCTCCAAGGGACTAGCCTTGCGAATAAGATATTGGCAGATTCAGTTCGGTTTGCTAGTCGGAAAATATGGAATACGAGTACAACAAGGCACACAGTTCGATTATATTCCTCTCATGGCATATGACTATTACTCTGCCGTAGTTCCTCATCAACCATATAGTGATATAGCCGTACAAGTCTTGTTGATTTGTTGCCAGCTTTGTCTATTGATCCTTACGGAGGATATATTAATTTCGCCTACGGTATTGATATAGGATCGGAGTACGTCCGTGCTACCGTGCTGCTAGCTTCTGCACGTGCCGCCGGTTCTTCCCATGGCCTCCATGGCCTCGGCTGGAGATGTCGATCGGATCAGCGCCCTCCCCGACGATTTGCTTCACATCATCCTGAGCTTCGTGCGCGACTCCAAGGCCGTCGTGCGCACGGCCGCGCTGTCCAGGCGATGGCGGCGCGTGTGGATCTATGGGCAGAAACTGGCGCTATCGGACACCCGAGCGACACCAGGCGCAGGCCTGGTGCAGTTCGTGGGTTTCGTGGAGTGGGTGTTAGCTCAGCGAGGTGATGCTGCTATACAATCTCTCAGCATCAGCGTGTCAAGATCGTCTTCGCTCGAGTACACATCGCAGGAGAAGGTCAACGTTTGGCTCCGCTATGCCATGCCGCGCGTCGTCAAGTCTTTTCGTCTTGTCCTCCCAAGGGGAACGACGTGCGAGTGGTACGACGACACCTCACCCCTCGCCCTCGGCCGGGTGGATGCTGTGGATGGGCCGGCGGTCGTCGTGATGCCCGACCGTGGGAGGGCGGCGTCCCACGTTTAAGCTTAGATCTACAGAGGGCCTAAGAGCACCACCAATGTATCGCACCGGGATGAGGCTTAGCTGGGTCCCACAATAGATTAGATAGCACGTGTTCTCATCCCTGCAATGTATCGAACCAATGCCTGGGTCGATAGGTGGACCCCACGCCCAAACAAACCAACTGACCCCTTCGTTTCCCCATATCTCATCCCCTTCCTCCCGACCCTCCGCTCGGCTGCTCCACGGCTGCTGCTTCACCATGTTGGCCGCCGCCCAGACCTCCACGCCGGATCCACTGCTCCCCCGCGCCTCCCCTCCTCTTCTCCATCAAGCAGCTCAACACGCTGGGCGCGGCGGCCGTGCTGGCCTTCTCCACCACGGCCGCGCCCGTCTTCCCAGGCGTCGGCGGTCGTCTCCGCCTCGCCGTGCACACCGCGGTGGGCTTCGTCGTCGGCGCCGTGCTCCCGGCGCTCTACATCCACGATGGCCTCCGGGCCGGGGACACGACCGGCGTCGACACGTGGATCCGCGACGGCCTCCACGCCAGATCTGCTGCTCTCCCGCGCCTCCCCTCCTCGTCCACTTGCAGCGTCCTGGTCCGGCGGCACGGCCCCGCCCTTCCCCGTCCGGCGAGGAAGAGGAGCGGGTTCGATAGGAAGACCTCGTGTCTCCATCGACCCATCGTTGCAGTGTATAGAACCGGGTACCATGGGTGCATTTATTGTATCGAACCTCCTCCGACCCCACACTGCTGATGCTCTAAGGGTGCTGGACGTAACCGCACCCAACCTTCGCGTGCTCGAGCTAGCGTACTGCTGTTGCAATCACAGAGACGACGACGACGACGAGCACGTCACTGTCGTCAACAACAAGATCAGAGTCGCGTCGTCGAGGCTGCAGGAGGTTAAAATGAGCCACCATTCGTCGCGTCGCCGTCCGGACCTGGAGATACATGACCTAACAAGTGTTTCCCGGCTCAGCAGTCTTCATCTGAACATGCACGCGCAATACTATGTCGGCGCCACGGACGTTGGTTTCTGGTTATTGGAGAAGTGCCCTAGCGTTGAACACGTAGACGTGTTGCTTGGACATCATCATCAGCCGTCGCAAGGCATCATCGAGGGTGACCTGATCGTTGATTCGACGTTGGAAGGCGCGGCGCCATTTGCCAGCGTTAGGAGCATGGAGATCACCGTGAGCGCAGCTGAGTTTCAAGATTGCCAACTAGTGCCAAGTATATTTGCTCTGCTTCTGAGGTCCCCACGCTTGAGATCGTTGGGTATTTGGATCATTGACGATAAATGGGTAATAAGTTTCGATCTTTGTAGATTTAAATTATATCTAAGTACTACTCACAGCTCACATGGAAAACACCCACCCACATATATATATTACTAGCTTAATTACAAACTAAACATGCCTTGCTTCGTTTACTTACGTTTTTTCGTCTACAGATGACAGATCGTCGGATGTGTTGCTTCTGTGACGAGCAGTATGCGTGGACAGATGACCGGGCGATCTCCTTGGAATCACTAGAAGACGTGAAAATAATCGGTTTCGGAGCAGCGGACGAGGACATGGACCTTGTGAGCTTGTTATTTGCAAGCTCCAAGAACTCACTCAAGAGCATGACTTTAGAAAACATAACTAAGACTTCCGGTACGGTTTCTTTGAAACGGATGATAATGGCAGAAGACGATGATAATTATTGCACGGAGACGAATGATCAGAAACTAATGAATATCCCCACTGTTGATCGCGGGCGTTGGCATTTTGGGGACACCATATACACTTGGGCGTGCTAGTGCTATATCCAACAGAGGATACAACAACGCGGCCGGTTCATGGCAACAACACCAGTACTGCCAAGTGCCAAATCAGCATAGAAATAGCTAGGCATCTAAGTATGTACGGAGTACGTATTCAGCAGAAAGTTAACTGTTACTGTATTTCACAAACTGTATTATGCGAATCAAAGTAACTTTTTTGGAAGTGCGCGTGACATCTAGTTGTAGGCTTTCTAGCTGCTTCTGCACGGCCGCCGATTCCTATGGCCCTCGGCTGGAGATGTCGATCGGTTCAGGCGTTCAACGCCCTGCCGGACGATTTGCTTCACCGGTACCTTATCCTGGCCGGGCTTGGTGTGTGATGGGCCGGGCCGGCTGTCGTGTGTTGCCCGACACCGACAGTGGGAGGATATGACGTCCATCGAGATGTTACTAACATCATGCTACAGCTTCCAGCTTCCGGCGGCTGCGTCGGCCAAATATACGAAGCGCTTACAGCCTTACAGGGCTCACGCTCTACAGTGTGTCCTTCTTCTTCGACGGCGGGGAGGGGGAGTCCTACGTCTATCGATCCACGAGTACGACGTACAAACAGACACGTCTCTTTCCAGCGTCGTTGACGCCGCTACTCGGTGGGCATTTGCAATCGCCAGCAGTAGCACATGCTTACAGTTTATTATCGTTTGCTCGCCCGCCTCGCGGTGCTTTTGTTTACTTAATTAACAATGTGGATCTGTTCTGGCCAGATCTCCAGGCCGGCTCCAAGAAAACAAATTAGGAAGACGTGTATGCGCGGAAGGAGAAGCACCCAGCTGGGCAACGTGCAGCCACACACTACTACAGAAACGGCAAACAGTGCCGGTTCAAAACCCTTCTTCAGTGACGGTTTTTGAACCGATGCTGGCAATTCAGCAGTGATGAGCTCATGTCATCACTGCCGGCAGTGATGCTTGAGCCATCACTGCCGGTTTGGCACCTCAACCGACAGTAAATGTAGGATATCACTGCCGGTTCTAAGTGATCCGGCAGTGATTTAATTTTTGTAATTTACATTTATTACAGAAACCATCAATATTATATTACAGAAACCATCAATATTTACATTACAGAAATTCATAGATGTGTCTTAAACTTATTGTACATTATAATAGTTCAACGATTTAGTACTACCAAATCGGAGAAGTGTAAGTCACCTATCTTGTAATCAATAATCTCATCGATGAACAACAACGTATTAAATAGTACACTCTCTGTTGCTTCACACTTACGAGCACATGGTGTACTAACTACGTTTAACGGTGGTCGAGTAGTTGGCGGGTTTCCCTTCTTAGTCGCAACCAACTTTGCTTGAAAGCCTGTAGTAGTTAGTGTTGACTCTTCATCAGCATATTGCCAGTCATAACCCAATGCATTCATTACTTGGTTCAGAATGGCTTCAAAACTATACCCTGCGTAGGTCATGTCATACTCCTCTACCTATAAGTATAGGGTTAATTATGAGAGCAATATTGACAACATATAACAACAAATCTAGGTATAAGTTATGAGTCTTAAACTTACCTTTGGCGAGTTTTGAGCCATTCGTGCACATAAACCCCGAATATCAGGATACATGTTGCGATTAATAGCTTCAATCTTCACTGAAGACAGAGTAAAAAGTGTGATCCCATTTCTTGAGAGTGTGACAACACAAGCATGGACGACATACTTAATAGCAACACGACGCTGGCTTGTCTGTATTCCCACCTCTGAGATTTGTAACACATTGCGCCCGCCAACACTACCGCGGTCACGACCACTAACACGACCACGACCACGACCACGACCATGACCCATTCTAACGACAATTGAAAATGAAATACAACATTGGAGTTCTGAACCATTGTTTACATGATTAATCTGAACATCCACATTGTCAACCCCAAAATAGGCGAGTGTTGATTTAAGCCAAACAACTGGATCAATCATCTACATTACATATAAGACATGTTAATTAATAACTTGGATGATCTAGTCGTACATATGAAACATATTTTGACTAACTTACTATGTTTGGAAAATCCCGTGGGGCTACCGGGAATACCGGATCAAAACCCATCCAAGTACAATAACCATTCCAACCAATTTCCTCCGGTGGTGGGAGATTACGACGTCCAACCATCTATATATTAAATCACATATACTCAGATTATATTTCATCTATCTATCTATCTATCTATCTCTACCTATCTATCTATATCTATATTAAATTTCATATCACATATCAAATCACATATCACATATCAAATAAGTGGCCAAAGAGTTTACAAGCATGCCATATATCATGAAATAAAGACATGGAATATATATGATTGTATCTCTCTAACTCTTTATCTCTCTATCTCTATCACTATCACTATCTATATGTGCCATGGCATATATATAAGCATTTGAATCAAGCATGAAGAGTGATTGCTATCTTTCTCTCTATCCTTTGCCATCTATCTATTTATCTTTCTCACTATCTCACTATCTATCTATCTATCTATAAGCATTTGAATCAAGCATGAAGAGTGATTGCTATAGTTTTCTCCCTCTCCCTCCTTCGTCTCCTCTATCTCCATGTCCAGCAAGACACTCCCACCTAGGCATTTTGTCGAACACCTCTAGTGCGTGCAAATGGAGCTCACCGTGTGGAGAAGATTTGGCCGGATTCCGTGCTCCTACAACGTCATGGATGTAGGTCCTGCCGGTGGCGTGGAGCTCCTGCGGCATGGAGCTTGAAGATGCCGACGGCGTGTGCTCCTGCGGCGTGGCGGCGAGCTCCTGCGGCGACGACGTTGTGGGCGGCGAACGCCGAAGCAGGAACCTTGTGGCGTGGCGGCGAGCTCCTGCTGGAGCGGCGGTGAGCTCGAGCGGTGGCGGCCTGGAGCGCCGGCAGGCTGGAACAACAGCGGGGAGCTCCTGTTGCGGCGGCGGCGACGGGGAGCACCTGCTGGAGCGACGTCGGGCGCTATCTGAAATGGCTAAGTGTGGAATGGACGCGAGTCTGAAAATTTCAGACCGTGTCCATTCCTTATAGTCGGCCTCATCACTGCCGGTTCTAGCCACGAACCGGCAGTGAAATTCCTCATCACTACCGGTTGGTGGCTTGAACCGGCAGTGATATGACCGAGAAGCATCACTGCCGGTTCAAGCCACGAACCGGCAGTGATGAGGAATTTCACTGCCGGTTCAGCCCCTGCCCCCAATAATTGGGGCCCTGTCAGAGGAAGAACCGACAGTGAAGAGGCATCACTGCCAGCCCAAACAAAACCGACAGTGATGGGCCGGCAGTGATTGTCGTTTCTGTAGTAGTGACACTCTTTTGTGAGTTTGTCCACCCTTATCTTTTTTTTTGAGAACGTGAATAACATGTATTTCATTAAGTAGGAAATATAGTTGTTACAAGGAGACTAGCTAGCGTAAATAGGCGAGTTGCTAGTACACTAGATGATTACGGATTTACAAATGAGCGATTATACAACAAACAAGTTTGACGACAAGAAAATACTGGAGGACAAAGAAAAACTATGCCCCTTGCGCCGTGAACACCAACATCGCTCGGAATCATGCTTCTAGCCAGGCATTAGCTTCTTTAGAGCAACTTCAATGGTTTGGTAATTTTGGTTTGGTAAAATATGAAATTTGTCAACTCTGAAATACATATGTCAAAGCAAAAATATGTAATATCCAACAGTTCTCTAAGGAAAAAAAGTCACCGTCTTCCACCGTGAAAAAAAAGGAAAAAAAAAGGGCGCCGCCTAGTGTTAAGCCGTGAAAAAAAGAAGGAAAAAAAAATTGCCTCCCTTTTCAAGGTCTTCAAATTACCAAGTACGGGCTCTTATTTGTAACTTTGACAAAAATATCAAGTCCAAATGTTTGGCCACCAGTTTTTTAGGTTTTTTTTGGTAAAATTAGATATGTAAAGTCTAAATATCAAACTATTGAAGTTGCCTTTAATAATAATAATTTGTATCAACAGACGTACATGTGAGAGAGACTCCGATTGGAAGGTACCGGTTGTGCTCTTTCCAGATGGCCCAGGATATTCGGAGGACAACAGAATCGAATCCTCTACGACAACAACGAGGCAGCCACCTGCGAGACCGGTGCCACCAGTCGCCTAGGGAGACGTCATGTGCTGGAGAGAGCTCTTGCAGGCCTACAAATCTCAAAAACCGGAACCAAACCTCTCGGCCGAACACATTGCCCAGTACAACAGGACTCCAGTAGGTACAAGGTAGAGAGAACACAAGCTCCGCTGAATCGCATGCGTACCAGAGAGGCACATTTCCCATGGCTGCTTTGTGGTTGCTGCTGATGTTCGTCGCCAGTGCAGTCCTTGTTCTTCGTGCATGGAGAGCTCGAAGTAGTATCGTCGACAAGGCGCGGCCGGCAGGGCCGACGTACCCGCCGGGGCTGGAGCCGTACCCTCTGATCGGGCACCTGCCACAGTTCCTGGCTAACCGGCACCGCGTGCTGGACTGGATGACCGAGGCGCTCGAGCGCCAGACCACGTGCACATTCGTGCTGCGACGGCCGGGCGACGTGCCGGGCGCGATCACCGCGAACCCGGCGAACGTGGAGCATTTCCTGCGCACCAGCTTCGACCGGTACCCCAAGGGGCCCCGGTTCACGTCGCTGGTGCACGACTTCCTCGGCCGGGGTATCTTCAACGCCGACGGCGAGGCCTGGCGCGCGCAGCGGAAGGTCGCCAGCCACGAGTTCAACACGCGCTCGCTCCGCGCCTTCGTGGCGCGCTGCGTGCACGCCGAGCTGCACGGCCGCCTCCTCCCGCTGCTGCGCCGCGCCGCGGCGTCCGGCGACGCCCCGCTCGACCTTCAGGACGCGCTCGAGCGGTTCGCGTTCGACAATATCTGCCGCGTCGCCTTCGACCACGACCCGCGCCAGCTCGCGGACGATGGCGACGACGACACGACGGACAGCAGCTTCGCCGACGCGTTCCGTGACGCCGCGAATCTCAGCGCGGGGCGGTTTCGGTACGCGGTCCCGGGGCTTTGGAAGATCAAGAAAGCGCTGAACGTGGGTTCTGAGAAGCGGCTGCGGGAGTCCATCGCGATGGTGCACGACTTCGCCGATCGCATAATCCAGTCGCGCCGGGAGGAGATGCTGAGTGCCGGTTTTGACAAGCACGACCTTCTGTCGCGGTTCATGGCGAGCCAGGACGAGACCTACTCGAAGTCCGACGTGCCCCTCCGCGACGTGGTGATCAGCTTCCTACTCGCGGGGCGGGAGACCACGTCCTCGGCGCTCACCTGGTTCTTCTGGCTGCTGTCCTCGCGGCCGGACGTGCAGCGCCGCATCCGCGACGAGGTCGCCGCTGTGCGCGCCCGGCGTGCACAGGGCGGCGACGTCGACAGCGTCGTCGGGTTCGACCTGGACGAGCTCCGCGAGATGCACTACGTGCACGCGGCCATCACCGAGTCGATGCGGCTGTACCCGCCGGTGCCGCTGAACTCGCTGCAGGCGGAGACGGACGACGTCCTGCCCGACGGCACAGCCGTGCGGGTAGGGTGGTTCGTGACGTACAATTCATACGCGATGGGGCGGATGAAGTCGGTCTGGGGCGACGACGCGCGGGAGTACCGACCGGAGCGGTGGCTGAACCCCAGCGACGGGACGTTCCGGCCGGACAGCCCGTTCCGGTTCGTGTCATTTCACGCGGGGCCGAGGCTGTGTATAGGCAAGGAGATGGCGTACATCCAGATGAAGTCCATCGTGGCGTGCGTGCTGGAGGAGCTCGACGTCGCGGTGGACGGCGCGTACCGGCCCCGGCAGGTTGCGTCGCTGACGCTGCGGATGGCGGACGGTCTCCCCGTGACCGTGAAGCAGAGACGGGACTGACGAGCTGCTGTCACGAACTTACAACTGCCATTCAGCCTCTGCAGCAGGACAAGGCAGACATAGCTGTTATTTGCAATGCGCTTGAGCTTTTCTCGATCGGTACATTACGAAATGGTGTACCGCGTGAATAATTCGTCTATTCTTTATTTCTGTCGGAAAAGCACCTCTTTGTTATTATATATACCCCGCTGTATATACAGACTTAAATTATAAATATAATAATATTCGACTCCTTCTCATCCTCAACCTTTGAATTATCCGTTTGCTTCATACATGACTGGTATACCAAGGCTACTCTTCTTTATATTTTAGATTAATATCATGTCTTTAACCACATGCCCTTAGTATTGAATTATGATCCAGTTTAGTATGCCTTTAACGCTTTGAAACATTGTTCCATTGGCCGGCGAGGCGTCGAGGCCTCCACTCACCTCCAGGCTCTAGAGATTTGGGGCTCCACTGCGGCAAGAACCACAGCGAGCCCAGCGACCCAATTCCGGTCCCACAACAGTAAGTAAATAACCGGCAGGAAACCACCCCTAGAGAAGATATCACAAGCAACTCATGGCCGCACAAAACATTACTGTCCATAGGTAAAACATATATTCTTGTCCACAAGACATTACTGTAATCCATGTAAAGTTATAAACAAACAAATTTAGTTTAATCACCGTAATATTAGAGTTGTTTGGGAAGGTTAATTTGCAGAGCTGTCTCAACTGTCCGAAAGCAGGAATGAGACAAGTGCGGTTTACTGGAAATGGAGAAAATCACTTCAAGTCTTCAACTAACCAAGGGAGGGATTAACAGATTCAATTATTCAACACTTAGTCACGTACAGGTCCCAACATATGTGGAAAAGCAGTGGTTCTCGTCTAGTTGGTGAATGCAGTAAACAAAAATATGGTAACTCAATTTTTGAGTCTGCCATGGCCTAAATAAGATTGTGTACATCCATTACAAAACAAACTTAAAACAGAGGTATCCTAGATATATGAAACTGTGATTATTGAACAATGAAGGATACTTATACATTCAATTTGAAGATCACACACACATTCAGTTAGTAGGAATAATCAATGAAAAAGCATCAGGAATTAAAGAGCTAAGCCTATCACTGATCGTCATTGAGCTTTTCATAGGACTGATCATATATCAAGAATTTGAGAGACACTTATATTATATCATAGTGTCAACCAATATGCACCTGCACAAGCTTGAGAGATTAATCTTCACATAAAGAATTCAAAAATTCATTAACTGAATATTATCAAGGACTTGCCATTTTGCATATAAATAAGACAATCAAGGAAAAGACTTGAACATTCCATATTTTCTAAATAATGTAGGCTTAAGTGAATTATGCATAGATATAAATGGAGAAAAACCTCAGGTTGATGAATTGTTTTGCCAAAAGGTTTAAGTTTGCACATATATCATATGGTTGATGACATCAATTTTGAGATAGCTCAAATATAAAATAGGTAGAAATTTGACCAAAAAAGTATATTTGTCTAAAAAGATTTAGAATCATAGCAGCATATATATAGTCTTATGATACATGGCAGTTTAGAAACGATCGGTTAAAAGTTACATTAAGTATATGTACTACGTATTAGATTTAACTTCATTCGCTGGTCACAAGAGGCAAGAAGCACGATGAACTTAAGTACTCCTACGTAGAAACACCAATTGCCATGGTGAACTACGTATTAGATTTAACTTGGGCCTTTTAATCAGGCTTCACAAACGCCCTCTTGGTCCACGTCTATGTACATTTAGCACGTGTATGTACGAGTACGACGTCTAGATTCACAGTTCGAGCTGCTGACAGGACGCGTCGTCTGTATCGTGTCTGGACCTTGCGATGGCCCAGACTTCATGTTCGGGAGCGGCCCAACATCGGCTGATGAAGGCCTCTTTTATGGACCTCTGCCTCTCAGACCCAGCGGATTGTGTTTCTGGCCTGTGCTCGCCTTGGCCAGCCCGGCTGCTGTCAATCCAAGTTAGCCATGTTCCCGGAACGTCGAGAACGTGGTACGCGGTAAGACATTTTCAAAACCAATGGAATGAGGAGGGTATACAGTTTCGTCTCGTACCAAATTTAAATGGAACGCGTATCAAATCCTAACGAAACGATGACATGAAACGCGTTCCTAGAAATAAGGAACATGTTCCCGCAACATGTACCAAATCGAAATGAAACGCGTACCAAATCCAAATGGAATAATTAATAATCCTATGACATGAAATAAGATTGTCTACGGTGGTTGGTCCATTCAGTAATGCACGTGTTAAATCGTGCAGAGTTCGATTTGATTCCTCGAAAGGCACTTTTTTCAGTCGTTTTTTTATTGGCCCATCTGTCGTCGAACACTTTAACCCTAAAGCTCATTTCAAAATCCAAAATCCAAAATCCAAAATCAGCACCTACACTGCCCCGCCAGTGGCCGGCCACCCACTCAGAGCTTGTTTGGAACGCGGGATTTTTTTTTCTGTTCCTGTACTTTTTCCTGTGAAAATGAACTGATTCTTGTGAAATTCCTACACAATTCCTGTGAAATTCCTACGTTCCAAACAGACCCTCAATGTGGCGGCGTACAAACGGCGGACTCGGCGCTGCGGAGCAGGACTGCAGGAGGACAGCGGCGTTCGCCACTTCGCCGTTTGCCGGCTCAGCATCGTGGACCGGGGCTCTGGCATCCAGCCTCCGGCGACCGTGAGCGACGCGACGACCCACCCGACCTGAGGTGCGTTTTCTTCTCCGCCCAAGCTTCGTATGTCCCTGAATCGCTATGGCTGCGAGTCACGTTCCATAGTTGTTTGGGACTCACGGTCCTGTGATTGCTCCTGGTTACACGTTCCATAGTTGTTTGGGACTCATGTTCCTGTGATTGCTCCTGGTTACGATTCGCGTTCCAACTCATTTGGGAATGACGTCCCGGATGTTCCCGTTCCGCTTTTCGGGACGAAGTTCCCGGTACGGAGAACGTGCCCACGTTCTCGTACCTCGGCTTCTTAGGTTAGGTCTTGTTTGCATGCCCATTTATCTCCCTCAAACCACGTGGTTTGGAGTGAATTGAAGTGGAATTTAGTTCAAATACACTTCAACACATGTGGTTTAAGTGAGATACATCCACATCCAAACAAGGTCTTAGGGAGACTCTGTCCCCGCCTCATTCAGCTACATGCCATGAAGTGGCTGATGATAACATTTTTTTCGAAGGGTGGCAAAAAGCCTTTGCCGGATTTATATTAGACGATAGAAAGAAAAAACAAAACGGAAACACAGGGTTACACGGTACAGGAAACTTCACTCGACACCTCCCAGCCACTCTGAAAAAACAAACTCAAGAAGAAACATAACTGAAAAAACACCTCTACCAAAAAGAACGAAGGAGGAGGGGGGGGGGGGGGGAGAGAGAAATGCAACCCCACATGCCCTTGTGGCCACCAGTCCTATCTTCACTGTTGCTTTTCTCAGTAGCACGGATCTCAAAGCTTCCTTCTCTCTCCTTTGTTCAAAGCTACACGAATCTTAACGTTGTTTCTATGGCATGGATAGCCCTAGTGGCCACCAGCCCATGTGGAATTTCCACTTTGGGGAGGAGAGGGGGAGGAAAAGAAAAACTACTACTGACTGGCTCTCGCATTTTGTCTCATTGCCAACTGAAATTGATCGAAGTCTTCCTTGCATAAGAATTCCACCTCCCTTGGTTGCAGGCTTTGATTTTGAAAAGTCCTCCTATTTCTTTCCTTCCATAGGTTCCACCAAAAATAGATTATGATTCCATCGAACCATTTTGGTGTGTGTTCTTTCTAACTTTGCCCGACATTTACGCCACTACTTGTGTAGCGAACCATTTGGTCCCACTACATCTATTACTGATAGACCAAACTAAGATTTCAAAAAATACCAAACTTGTTTGGCGAAAACAGAGTCCTTACATAGATGAGTGGGTGTTTCCGGACTGGTTCCACATAATTTGCATAAAGGGTCATTTGGCCAGTGACGCTTCATCAGATTGTTGGTCGTGAGAATCTTTTTATATAATAGGGTCCATGCGAAAAATCTACATTTATGTTCCGTCATAGCTTTCCAAATTGGCATGATCCTAAGTTTACTGAAGGTCCCTTCAAATTGAATGCGATAGACACTTTTGGTAGTGTATTCCCCACCGAACGACCATAGCCAAGCAATGCTATCTTCACTACCTCAACTCGTTGAGTGCCCCGTGTCCGTCGACATTGCTGGCATTCATGTTCTAGAGCGGCCCCGACAACACATGCCGTTTGATGAGTTAGTTGATGTTCCGGTTTTGGGGACCGACATGGCGCTGCAGTATGGCCCTTCGCAGGTGCACACTCATCCCACCGTCAACGGTCCATCAACACCCGTATAAGAGATGGACCCCTCTCTTACTTATGTTGCAGCATCGTCTTTAGTCTAACCTTTCTGTGTCTGGGACTTCATTGCCGGTCTAAAGTTGTCGTTCGAGGTCCTGCTGATCCAATCATCGCCTCGCACGTGCAGATCAAGAACCTAGTGTCGCGCCACAGTGACAGACTTGCTGCCAAGTCCTACCGCGACCTGAACCCAGAGAAGCAGACCAAGCGGGTCTTGCTCAGCAAAGGCTGCCATCAACGAGCGCTACAAGGTCTGCGTCGGTGACGTCTGACGCGACTATCACCACTCGGTTCCACGAGACGTTCATGACAATGCGGGAGCTCTTTCCCATGGCCAAGGTTCGCGGGTGGCAGGCGACGACGTAGGTGTCTTAAATGGTTCGCTCAACGACGTAAGTTTTTCGGTCGTACATTTAGTTTCTTAGTTAGTTACAACAACACATATTTTACCATCTAGCGATACTTTGTGTTCGTGTTTAACCCCATTTCTTATGACACCTCGTTGTGATTTAATGTGATGTTGAACATATAATATATAATGAGAACTTCTAACTTCTTGGAACACGCGTTCTACTAGAAAAAAAAATACGACGTACAAACAGTGAAACAGACACGTCTCTTTCCAGCGTCGTCGCCGCTTCTCCGCGGGCATTGGCAATCGCGAGCACATATGCTTAGAGCACACGCCACGCGCAGTCCGTCGCCGAATCCATCTCTTCCCAGCGAATGACGTCGATATAGCTCAGAGCCTCAGACTCAGAGACGTGCGCAGTGCGCTCCCACAGTCCCCCAGATTTCGAAATCTGTCAGCTGCCATTGTTTCACGTTGCTCGCCCGCCTCGCGGTGCTTTGTTTATTTAAAAATTTGGATTGGATCTGTTCTGGCCAGATCTCCGGGCCGGCTCCAAGAAAACTCAAATTGGGAAGACGACGCGTATGCGCGAAAGGAGAAGGACCCAGCTGGGCAACATGCAGGCACGGGAGACCATTAGCCGGTACAAACCTATTCTTTTTTTAAGAAAAGCCGGTACAAACAACGAATTTCTATCTCTGCCAAGAGCTTATAATACAGTATATACTATAACTGTACAACAGTTCTGGGACGGTACGTGTCACTGTTGCCTCCATACACTACACACCGCACACGGCACTCCCAATCGTACAAGCGAGGAGATCGCGGGACCGCGCGATGGGGCGCGCATTTGTCTGGGCGGCTATTTGACCGGCCGTCCGCGCCCGTCGCCATCTGTTTAATCTTCTTTTTTTTTTTAATTTTTTTTTGACATCCCGTCGAAAAAACAGGAAAGAAATACTCGCCCCAACAAAAAAAACAACCGCGCCGTCTAATTTTCTTCTCTTTTTTTTTACATCCTAGCAAAAAAAAAACCCCAAAAAAATCAACCAACCGCGCTGTCCAATCTTCTTTTTTTAAGAAAAAAAATCCAAACATCCAACCGGGCAAATGCTCGCCACATCGCATTAGCGGGAGATCGCGTCTCTGACTCTCGGATTCTCACACACGGAGGGCCATGTGCGGCCGATTTCGCCTACGGTGACCACCCAGACAGCTAATCGATTCTGGATTTCTTGGTTTGGGGTGATCTCAAACCTGAGCGGACAAAGCAAAACTGGCGATCGATCACGTGAGTTGAGGTGAAGAAGTGCTCGATCGAGGTCCAGCACAGCTGATTCGTTCACTGGATGGATCATCAGTGGAGGGATCCGCGCCGTCATCTTTTTCGAACACCGTTTCTATAATCTGAAACTGCTCGCGCCTTGTAGTAGTACTTTTGCAAGTTTATTTTTGCGAAATCCAATGCATGGCTGTGCTGTGCTGTCCACAGTCCACCACGTGTAGTTCGCGTGCCCTGTGCGCTGCTGCCGGGTGGACGGCGCACCCATCTCGGCGTCGCGCCTGTCCGCCGCTTTAAAGCAGAGAGAGATCGAGAGCCCGTCTCTTGTGGCTGCACTCTCCTTCTCCAAAGTCCAAACCCCCGGTTCCTTGGTTTGGTCTGCGGAACTCGCGAACTCTAAGCGCGAGCGAGCGAACGAGCATGGCGTCGCCGTCGTCGGGCGCCGCCTCGTCTCTGGAGACGGAGGCACCCCAGGCTGCCGTCACGAGGGAGCGCAGGCTCAACCCCGACCTGCAGGAGCAGCTTCCCAAGCCATGTAAGCATAGCAAGGACTCCATCTTCAATTCAATTCCATCCCGTCACCTTTTAATCTGATAGCCCGTGTTCTGCACTGCAATACTCCATGCATGGCCGTATGAGCTAGAAGAGATCATCGTCATTGTTTCCGTACGTGTCTCTGTCCCCGCGCGCAGATCTCGCGAGGGCTATGGTGGCGGTGGACCCGGACCATCCGATCGGGACCGAGGGGCGCGACCCCCGCGGCATGAGCGTGCTGCAGCAGCACGTCGCCTTCTTCGACCGCAACGGCGACGGCATCGTCTACCCCTGGGAGACTTTCAAAGGTACTGTACTTGCTCATAAGGGTGACCACCACTGACCACCTGATCTAGAAATCACCTCAAAATGCCATAACAGAGCCGTGTCTTTCTCTGCCAGTAAATTAGTTAGTAATCGATCCACAGGAGAAGATTACTTGCCGTTCTAGACTTCTAGTGTGATCCTTTAATTTGCTTTGCCTCCGTGATTTTCATTTCAGGTATGCGAGCAATAGGGTGTGGGTTCTTTACGTCTCTCTTTTTCTCGTTCCTCATCAACCTCGTCATGAGTTATCCCACTCAGCCGGTAACGTTCTGTGGACCTCTCTACTGCTTGTTTCATTTTGGCTGTGTTAAGAAGCAATCCGTGGTCTCAAGAGATGGACTAATAGGATTAGAGGATCTCATCCATTAGGATTAGTGACATATATTAATCCTAGGCTTAGATGTAATTGTAATCCTCCATGTAACTCCTCTCACGGAACCGAACAGGTCCGTTGGGCGACCGCATATCCGTGTACCCGAACGGACGCATCAGTTCTCCCGTGGCGTCGATTCACCATGTATAAATACCAAAAATCATCAATGAAAGAGATAATTCGATTCATTCTTGTTCTCTTGATTACACCACGCTCAAACACGTTATCAGCACGCTCTCAAGATCGAGAGGAAGAAACTTCCGTCGAAAAGATTTCTACGGGATAAATCCAATGGAGGAGGAAATGTGCCTAGTAGATAGCGGTACTACTAATTCTATACTAAGGGAAACTAAATATTTCCAAACTCTAACTAAGAGACAAGGAAATGTTCTAACAATCACTGAACGCGATGCAACGATAGTAGGCTCTGGATGCGCTACTATTACACTTCCCATGGGTACTCAAATAACAATTGAGGATGCATTATTGTATCACGATTCAACGCGTACCTTACTTAGCTATAGAGATATCCGTAAAAACGGACTTCACGTGGAGACACATGAAGAACATAAAGAGGAATTTCTCCTCTTAATCAAAGATACCGGATATGGCAAACAAATTCTTGAGAAAATTCCCTCTTTACCATTTGGAATATATTATACATACATCAAACCCGTACCATATGTTGCCTATAAAATAATTTTTCAGAATATCAATAAATTCCAGACTTGGCATGATCGCCTTGGTCATCCTGCATTGGGATGATGCGAAAAATTATAAACAATTCTCATGGTCATGACTTAGCTAATTCTAAGTTCCCAGAATCTTCTGATTTCATATGCACTGCATGTGCCACTGGGAAATTGATTTTAAGACCATCTTATCTTAAAATCAAAGTTGAACCACTTAAGTTCTTTGAAAGAATTTAAGGCGATATTTGTGGTCCAATTACTCCATTATCTGGACCATTCAGATATTTTATGGTTCTAATAGATGCGTCTACACGATGGACTCACGTGTGCTTAATATCCACACGCAATCATGTGTTTGCAAAGCTAATAACTCAAGTTATTAGACTTAGAGAAAATCATCCTAAACATCAGATAAAATCTATTAGAATGGATAATGCTGCTGAATTTTCCTCAAAAGCTTTCAATGACTATTGTATGGCTCTAGGAATTCAAATTCAGCACTCAATTCCATATGTCTACACTCAAAATGGTTTAGCAGAAGCACTTATTAAAAGAGTTAAGCTAATAGCAAGACCATTAATACAAAATTGTAATCTACCAACTTCATGTTGGGGTCATGCAGTCTTACATGCTACTGACTTACTACAATTGTGACCAACTGCATATCATACTGCTTCTCCACTACAATTAGTATGTGGAAATCCACCAAGTATTTCCCATCTGCGAAAATTCAGTTGCGCTGTTTACGTACCGATTTCACCACCAAAGCGTACATCTATGGGTCCACACAGGAAATTAGGGATCTATGTCGGGTATCAATCTCCATCGATCATTAAATACCTGGAACCCCTTACAGGGGACCTATTCACGGCCCGATACGCTGACTGTATCTTCAATGAGGATCATTTCCCAACATTAGGGGGAGATTACAAGTACAAAAAAGAATGCCCGAAAATAAATTGGGATGCACAAGACATCTCCACTCATGATCCACGTACACAAGAATCTGAACTCCAAGTTCAGAAAATCATAAATTTGCAAAATATTGCAAATAATCTGCGAGACGCATTTACTGACTATAAAAGTGTCACTAAATCCTATCATCCTGCTAGGAATATGCCCGAAAGAATAGAGGTACCAAACAAAACTATTCAACTCCCACCTCAAAAACCTGCTCAAGTCAAGAGGGGGAGAAGTAGGGCCATTAATCTGGATGTGGCTCCTAAACGCCAAAGGAAACAGAATAACAAAAAATCTAAATTAGTGAATGTAACTCAACAACAAGTTGTGAGACACCAAGTGAATAAACAATATTCACATCCCACATCAACAGTGCACTCAATATCTGATGTTGGGACATCGGAACGCCCTGACGCCATCGTATTGGGAAATAACGAACCGTCGCAAGGGGTACAAGAAATTTTCATAAACTATATTGATTCTGGAGAATCATATGACCGAAAGACTACATTTGTCGACATATAGTTTGCCGAAACAATTATGGAAATAATCCAAAGTGATCCAGATCCCAAAACCATGGTAGAGTGCAAAAAGCGCTCGGACTGGATTAAATGGAAAGAAGCAATTCAAGCAGAGTTAGCCTCGCTCGCAAAAAGAAAGGTATTTTCATCAGCAATACCTACACCTTCAAATATCTCCCCTGTGGGATTTAAATGGGTTTTCGTCCGAAAGCGGAATGAAAATAATGAGGTGGTGAGATACAAAGCGAGACTTGTAGCACAAGGGTTCACGCAGAGACCTGGTGTTGATTTCAACGAAACATACTCTCCAGTTATGAGTGGAATAACATTTCAATATATAATAGCATTGACAGTTCAAAATCATCTATCTATGCAGTTGATGGATGTAATGACAGCATATTTATATGGGTCACTAGATTCGGACATCTACATGAAGGTTCCTGATGGAATCCCTATTCCGAATCCTAAAGCAAGTCGCGCCACATATTGTGTAAAACTTAATAAGTCATTATATGGCTTAAAACAGTCGGGACGGATATGGTACAACCGACTGAGCGAATTCCTATTACAAAAGGGATACGTCAATAATGATGATTGCCCATGTATTTTTATAAAGAAATCCCAAACAGAATTCTGCATTATATCAGTATATGTGGATGATTTAAATATAATTGGCAACCCACATGATATCAATGAAGTACGCAATCTCTTAAAAATGGAATTTGAGATGAAGGATTTAGGACAAACTAAATTTTGCTTGGGTTTACAAATCGAGCACCTTCACTCAGGAATTTTAGTGCATCAATCTACCTATATTCAGAAAACACTAGAAAAATTTAATATGGATAAATCATATCCATCCAAAACTCCCATGGTTGTTCGATCCCTAGACATGGAGAAAGATCCATTTAGACCAAGGGACGATGATGAAGAGATACTTGGACCCGAGGTTCCATATCTCAGTATCATTGGAGCACTTATGTATCTTGCAAATCAAACTAGATCTGATATTGCATTTGCAGTAAACTTACTAGCTAGACATAGTGCTACTCCAACTAAATGTCATTGGACGGGAGCTAAACATATCTTACGATATCTCAATGGTACAAAAGATCTTGGATTATTTTTCCAAAGAAACCAAGATCCAACTATGATTGGATACACTGATGCTGGCTATTTATCTGATCCCTATAATGGTCGATCGCAGATAGGTTTTGTTTTTCTATATGGAGGAACTGCTATATCATGGAAGTCTTCTAAACAGACCCTAGTAACAACCTCCACAAATCATTCTGAAATTGTTACACTATATAAAGCATCATGTGAATGTGTATGGCTCCGCAGAATGATTAATCACATACAACAATCTAGTGGAATTGGTTCCATTGAATCACCCACAATTATCTATGAAGATAATTCTGCTTGTATTACACAAATGGAAACAGGATATATCAAGAGCAATATAACTAAACATATTTCTCCTAAGTTATTTTATCCTCATGAATTACAGAAGAATGGAGAAATACAAATCTTGCAAACAAAGTCCTGTGATAATCTTGCAGATTTATTCACTAAATCATTACCAGGTCCCATGTTCCAAAATTTTGTTCATGGTATTGGTATGCGACTACTTAAAGACTTGCAAGTTTCAGGGGAGAAACTCTCTGAAAATAATCATTTGTGTTAAATATTATATTGTACTCTTTTCCTATTATGAGTTTTTATAACTTTCTCATAAATAAGGTTTTTAATGAGACAATATCAAATAATGTGTCATATTTCTTATTTTCCTCATAAGAGGTTTTTAAAGGGAATATCAAAGACATTATTCCTTCTCATATTTTTCATATGGTTTTGGGGAAGGTTATAGATCATAATATTGTTCTAAACTAAATTATGGGTTTTTCCGATAAAGGTTTTTCCATATAAGTTTACAATGAACAATAATTTAAATATATGTCATATCATTTCTCCTTATTTTTCCCACTAGGTTTTTAAGGAGTTTAATGACATATTAACAACATTATTACCTCATATTTTTTCTACAAGGTTTTTTGGAGGTTCTGAAAATATTGATTGATCTCAAGACTGGATTCGATCAGGGGGAGTGTTAAGAAGCAATCCGTGGCCTCAAGAGATGGACCAATAGAATTAGAGGATCTCATCCATTAGGATTAGTGACATGTATTAATCCTAGCCTTAGATCTAATTGTAATCCTCCCTGTAACTCCTCTCACGGAACCGAACAGGTCCGTTGGGCGACCGCATATCCGTGTCCCCGAACGGACGCATCAGTTCTCCCGTGGCGTCGATTCACCATGTATAAATACCAAAGATCATCAATGGAAGAGATAGTTCGATTCATTCTTGTTCTCTCGATTACACCACGCTCAAATAGGCTGTTCCGCAACAGCTTTGCTAGACTGCTCATCTAGCTTTAGACATGGACACTCTACAGACCCTAAGTTATACGGTAGGTTTTAGATCTATTTGAAAATAAATAAATAAATAAATAAATAAAGATGAGACCTACATGTGAATCCTATGTTTTGGTTCTATGTCATCATCATGCAATTAATGTGTCATGCAGACTGATTAACTCAATTTTCTGGTGATTTTAATCTCAAACGACACGATCATTAAGTTTAGCAATCTAGATATACATCTTGGAAGTTTGGGCACCTGGAATGGTGCACCGAGCGAGCCAAGTTCAAAGATCGGTGACGCATTTTACTAACACACAAAAAAAATGTTCTCTTTGAATGTAGGGATGGTTGCCCTCCCTTTTGCTGTCCGTCCATATAAAGAACATTCATAAGGCTAAACACGGGAGTGATTCTGAAACGTATGACACTGAAGGGAGGTATGTCTTGCATATTAATTTTCTTCTGAAAGACCACAAATTTAAAGTGATTTTCTCGACATATATAGAATCTCTCTTTAAATGTAACTAGTTTTCAACTTAACCTTGATCAGGTTTGATCCATCAAAATTCGATGCTATATTTAGCAAGTATGGTCGTACTCATCCAGACGCGTTGACAAAAGACGAGATGAACTTGATGCTTAAGGCAAACCGCAATATATACGATTTCCTCGGCTGGTAATTAAGAACGACACATGCTTGCTTTGAAAAGTACTACTATTCTTAAATTAACCAATTTTCAGTTACTGTTTTATAATGGGTAGTTATTTTTAATAAAACATTGATGTCTATACTCATTATTGGGAAAATTGTACACTCAAGTCTTGACAGCATCTATGTAATATTTTTCAAATTCTAACGTATATAGTAGATTGATGCTATACTACTTCCTCCATTTTTAAATGTAAGTATGACACACTGTTGCCTTTTTCATTCGTTTGGATATTCGTCTTTTCTATAGACATTTGACAAATAGGCAAACTTGCAATGCATACTTAAAGTACTTTGCATGACAGATGTAGTAATATTTATTTCACTCGATCCATTTATTGATCAAATATCGTTGATTAAAGTTTGAACATAAATCCAATTTTGTCATATTTTAAAAGAACTGGGGTATATATTTCAGATTTCAATTCAAAATTTTAAGCTTCACTGATCTCTGTTTTTTTGCCATTGATTATCTATTTACTATAGATATATTTGTAGTCGCACTTAAAATTTTTGTTACTGCCAAATTGAAATATTGTGTATCTATCCACAGGATGGCTGCTACCGGTGAATGGCATTTACTATACGGTGTGGCAAAGGACAAAGATGGCCTGTTGCAGCGAGAAACTGTCCGGGGCCTGTTCGATGCGAGTCTATTTGAGCGACTGCAAAACAGCAAAAAATCCTCCTGATGAATGAGCCAGACAGGAGTTGTCCACCTCAAGAAGACTGGCAGTAGAAAAATTAGCATGTTATAATTGTCCTGCGTGATTTCTTAAAAAAAGGTAATTTGAATCGTATTCGAATAAGAAATGCTCAAATAGATGTATTTATTTCTATCTATATGCTTCCTTAGTCAATTTTGATTTGGAATGAAAACAAATCAGTTGTTTTTATGGTGTGAGAAAAGATCACATGGACGCTGATGTTGTGTGAGAAAAGATCACATGGGCCTTTCCGTTCTTTTTTTAAAAAAATTACTAATATATTTGTCCGTACTAACACTACGGGTTATATTAATCCAAACTTTTTTTATATCAAATTTGAAATACTTCATTAAGATTTAGTTAAAAGCGTAATATTTTGGCAAAAAAATTTAGAGCAATGCAAGTTCAAAAGTCATAGATATACTTTTATATAAAAAAAAATCAATCTCATTATATATTTTTTTTTATAAAAAATCATATATTGCAAAAAAAATGCTGAAATATATTATCATACAAAATATATAACAAACAAACGTAAAACCAAATATCCATTCAACATAGAATCCAAAAATTAGAAGTTGTGGGTTTGATTTTTTAAATATAGAGTACACCAAGATAATCTGCGCTGCAGAGGGTGAAAACTTAATTATATTGTGTATGCTTAAAGTTACACGACTCTCTTGTTTAAGAAAAAAAATATTTTCAGAGGGTACAACCACTACAAGGTATATGCAAAATCAAATACAATAAAAATAAAATAAACTTAGAGCTAACTCCAGCTGAACTGGTGATGGAAAATGAACTATCATTAGATCTCTATTGTAGAGTCATCATTTTTCCTTTCCCCCATTCTTCAAAGGCATCCCTGATGCTTCCTTTGCTTGATATAAGGCACCTGCAAGAAAACATGAGCTACATTAGTAGGGTCATAACAAGCCATCATACTTCTAGAGAATTAATTATAATAATTAATTTCCAAAAATCCTACCTTGCCTGCAAGAAAACATGAGCTACATTAGTAGGGTCATAACAAGCCATCATACTTCTAGAGAATTAATTATAATAATTAATTTCCAAAAATCCTACCTTGCCTGCTAGAACAGGAACCGGCGTGTGTGGGAAAGATGGGGGTTGTTTGTGATTTGGGCGTTTGGCTTCCTGGTGCTGCACGGTGAGGCTAGGCGACTTTACTATTGGTGTGGTGGCCTCTGGGGGTTGGTGCTGTGCGAATGTGAATCCTGGGGGCAATACGGAGCTCGTGGCGTTCTGGTGTTAATTTGAGAAGTTTGGACCAGGGCTTTTCGCGAGGCACGGGGCGGAGGCGTGGTTCTTTTTTCGCGAGTCCTTCACGCTAAACCGGCAACGGGGCAAGTGGGATTTTTCCGCGAGGCACGCGAGTGGGATCGGCGGGATTT
>CM039139.1:16326376-16343876 GCA_022036555.1 Microstegium vimineum
TTGCTTGATGAAGTTGCTAGTGAGCAAAATGCAAAGTGCAAAGGCAAGAAGGTAGTTGAGGCCGACAAGCATGATGACTATGTGAAAATGAGGCAAGAAAACTCCAAGCTCAAGGAAGAGCTAATCAACCTCAAGGCAAGCAAGCCACTCACTATCAAGTCGGCCAAACAAGATGACAAAGATGCAATGACCTTGATCAAGTCTCTCAAAGAGGAAAATGCAAAGCTCAAGGTTGAGAAGATCAAGCTTACAAGTGGATTGGAGAAGTTCACCAAGGGCCACAATCTTCAAAGTGAGCTCTTGATGAACACTATCATGAAGACCGACAAGACCGGCATTGGGTTCAAGGAGAACCAAATCATGAAGGCCAAGGTCAAAATAGAAGCCAAGAACTATTAAAAAACAAGGTTATGAGGAGCAACTATGACACACCAAAGCCCAAACCCAAGAAGTGCTTTGGATGTGGTCAAGGGGGTCATCTTCAATACCAATGCAAGACTCCACCTCCCAAGACCTTGCCCAAGCACATAAGGCCTTTCGCTCATGATGCACACTTCATCATCAACAAGGACTCCAAGGGTAGACCTCAAGTTGTATTTCTCGGTCCGAAGATGAAGAATAAGCCCAAAGTGCTATGGGTTGCTAAGGAGTTGGTGGACAAGGCTATGGGACCTCGCCAAGTGTGGGTTCCCAAACAACAAGCTTAACTCCAAGTTGCTTGTGTGTAGGTGAACTACAAGACCGGTGGAAGTCATTGGATGATTGATAGTGGATGCACTCAACATATGACCGGTGACTCCCGGATGTTCACTACACTTGAGGAAGATTGTGAAGGGCAAGACAAGATTACTTTTGGGACAATTCAAAAGGCAAAGTGCAAGGTCTAGACAAAGTGGCAATCTCAAATGATCAATCAATATCAAATGTCTTGTTAGTACAATCTTTGAGCTTCAACTTGCTATCGGTGGGACAACTATGTGATCTTGGTTTCCAATGTCTCTTCACTCCAAATGAGGTAGTTGTGTCCAAGATTGAAGATTCATCATTGATATTCAAAGGGTTTCGGCACAACAATCTCTACCTAGTGGACTTCACCTCAAATAAAGCTAGTTTGCAAACATGTCTTTTCTCCAAGAGTTCTTTGGGTTGGCTATGGCATAGAATATTAGCACATGTGGGAATGTCAACTTTGAAGAATCTTGTCAAGAAGGAATTGGTTAGAGGTGTGAAGGATGTGGTGTTTGAGAAAGACAAACTTTGTAGTGCATGTCAAGCCGGCAAGCAAGTGGCAAACACTCATCCAACCAAAGCTTTCATGTCAACCTCAAGAGTTCTAGAGCTACTCCACATGGATCTTTTTGGACCTACCACCTATTCTAGCCTTGGAGGCAATCTCTTTTGCTTGGTGGTAGTTGATGACTACTCTAGATACACTTGGGTGTTCTTTCTTCAAGACAAGGGAGAAACTCAATCAATATTCAAGAAGTTTGCAACTAGAGCCCAAAATGAGTTTGATGTGAAGATCAAGAAGATAAGAAGTGACAATGGGACCGAGTTTGTAAACACCAAGATTGAAGACTATTGTGATGAAGTTGGAATCAAGCATGAAGTATCCGCCACCTATACTCCTCAACAAAATGGTGTAGTAGAGAGGAGAAAACCGGACACTTATCACTCTTGCAAGATCAATGCTTGATGAATACAATACCCCCGAGAAGTTTTGGGCCGAAGCAATCAACACCGCATGCTATGCGGCTAACCGGCTATTTGTCCAAAGGCTTCTCAAGAAGACCCCCTATGAGCTTGTGAATGGAAAGAAACCGGATATATCCTTTTTCCGAGTGTTTGGTTGCAAAGTGTACATCTACAAGAAGCGCCAACACTTGGGCAAGTTCCAAAGAAGATGTGACATTGGTTTCTTAGTTGGATATCCACTTAAATCCAAGGCATACCGTGTATTTAACAAAGCCACCGACTTAGTTGAAGAAACGTATGACTTAGAGTTTGATGAAACTAATGGCTCTCAAGAAGAGCATGAAAATCTTGATGATGTAGGTGATGAACCCTTGAGGGAGGCAATGAAGAACATGCCAATTGGTGCTATCAACCCACAAGAGGTGGAAGAAGTTGAAGATGAAGCAAATCAAGATCCTTCTCCACCTCACACGCCTCAAGTTGATGAAGGAGATCAAGTGAGGGAGGCTCAAGAAGACACTCACATCCCTCAAGATCAAGCCGAGGCCGAAGCAAGCAACGTTGAAGCACCGCAACCTCCTCCCCAAGAGATCAATAGAAGATCTACACCTATGCTTCAAGCACATCCTCAAGACCTCATCATAGGGAGTCCATCAAGGGGGGTAACAACACGATCTAAACTTGCTTCTTATGTTGAACATCACTCTTTTGTTTCCTTTGTTGAGCCTTCTAGTGTGGAGGATGCACTTGCTGATCCGGATTGGGTGAACGCCATGCACGAAGAGTTGAACAACTTCACCCGGAACGAAGTGTGGACACTAGTAGAAAAGCCCAAAGGAGCAAGAATCATTGACACCAAGTGGGTGTTTAGGAACAAGCAAGATGATCAAGGCGTGGTTGTGAGAAACAAGGCAAGATTGGTGGCAAAAGGGTTCTCCCAAGTTGAAGGCTTGGATTTTGGGGAGACTTTTGCACCGGTTGCAAGACTAGAAGCCATTCGTATCCTTTTGGCATATGCTTCACACCATAAAATAAAACTTTTTCAAATGGATGTGAAGAGTGCCTTTCTTAATGGTTTCATTAATGAACTTGTTTTTGTCTAACAACCTCCCGGGTTTGAAGACCCAAATTGTCCTAATCATGTGTATAGGTTGTCCAAGGCACTTTATGGATTGAAGCAAGCTCCAAGAGCTTGGTATGAGAGGCTAAGGGACTTCCTACTCAAGAAGGGCTTCAAGATCGGGAAAGTGGATACCACACTCTTCACCAAGGTGCTAGATGGAGAGATCTTTGTTTGCCAAGTATATGTCGATGACATTATATTTGGGTCAACAAACCAAGGTCATAGCAAGGAATTTGGTGCATTGATGTCCAAGGAGTTCGAGATGTCGATGATTGGCGAGCTAACCTTCTTCCTAGGCTTCCAAGTGAAGCAATTGAGGGAGGGCACCTTCATATCTCAAGAGAAATACACTTATGATGTGCTCAAAAAATTCAAGATGGAGGATTGCAAGCCAATCAAGACCCCAATGCCTACTAATGGACATCTCGATCTCGATGAGGGAGGTAAACCGATCGACCAAACTCTTTATCGTTCTATGATCGGTAGTTTACTTTACCTCACCGCTTCTAGGCCGGATATCATGTTTAGTGTGTGTATGTGTGCTAGGTTTCAAGCAAACCCTAAGGAGTCGCATCTTTGTGCGGTTAAAAGAATCCTTAGGTACTTAAGGCACACCCCTAGCATGGGTCTTTGGTATCCCAAAGGAGCTCCCTTCCAACTAGTTGGCTATTCCGATTCGGATTACGCCGGGTGTAAGGTTGATAGGAAGAGTACCTCCGGCGGGTGCCACATGCTAGGAAGATCACTTGTTTCTTGGTCCTCAAAGAAGCAAAATAGTGTGGCATTGTCAACCGCCGAGGCGGAATACATTGCCATGGGAGCAAGTTGTGCACAAATCTTATATATGACCCAAACACTCTTTGATTACGGCGTGTTTTTAAAAGAAGTTCCATTTTTGTGTGATAATGAAAGCGCCGTAAAGCTTGCAAACAACCCGGTTCAACACTCTCGCACCAAGCACATAGATATTCGCCATCACTTTCTTAGAGATCATGTGGCTAGGAAAGACATAACACTAGTTGGAGTTAAGAGCGAAGAGCAATTGGCGGATATCTTCACTAAACCACTCGATGAAACAACCTTTTGTAGGTTGAGAAGCGAGTTAAATGTGCTTGATCACTCTAATTTCACTAAAAGATGATCTTGTGTGTACCTTGCATTCATATGTAATATAACATGTTTAATTTGGTAATGCACTTAGGCTTGGCTAACGCGGTTAAGATAACCGCCCTCAAAGCGTGTGACAAAGCTTAACCACGGTTTAAACTTGCAAGCAACCTAGATTCACTTTTCGTATTGCATAAGCATATGCATGTGTGTTGTTTGCCCTTTTCTCTTCGGTTAAGTTTCTTGAGCATCCTCTATGATAATCCACTTAGGGGGAGCATTCCAAGCTCAAATCACTCTTCTACCCCTCTTGTGGCCATATGATGTCTCCTTGGCGCTTCCATTCGAATATTTTGAGCTAAAAACTAAATTTAAGCCTATGGAAAAATAATTGAAAATGAGTGTTTGAGAGATGGTTCTCATATCAAGTCCAATCAAGTGTTATTTGGATCTTATTGGGATTGGAACTTGGTTGGGAGAGAGACGCAAAAAGAAAATTTTAAAAATTCTATTTTTAAGGCGTCGGACGCTGCCGACGGACGCTCGGTGTCAATTGCCTCAGCGTCCGTCGCGATCGTCCGGAGATTAAAGTTGCCCGCTAACAGGGCGACGGACGCTCTCCCAAGCGTCCGTCGCGGTCAATGCGATTGGGCGTTTCAAATCGGCTCTGGAAGCCCGACGGATGATGCCGTTGGACGCTCCCCGAGCGTCCGTCGCCTATGCGTCGGAGCGTCCGTCGCGAACTAATCGGCGAAATTTTTTTGAAAACCCCGATATCTCCTCTGTTTCTCCCGTCTGTTTCAGTTCGCCGCCGCGCCGCTATTCCTAACCCTAACCGCCGCGGATCCCCGTTCAGCGCCGTCGTGCATCCCTGCGCCGTCACCTGCCCCCTGCGTCGTCGTGGATCTCCTCCCTGCGCCGCCGGGCTCCTTCCCCAGCACCGCCTGCACCCGCGCCACTCTTCCCTGCACTGCCCAGCGCCGCCGTGGTCCTTTTCTGCGCCGCTGCTCCAAGCCGCAGTGCAGAGCTCCGTGCCCAGCGTTCACAGAGCCCCCCTTTCGATTCCCTGTGAGCTTCAAGTCGTGCAGGGATCCCATTGCAGTCAAGCTCTCCTCCACGCCTTGTTGGAGGTCGACTGCTTGCTTTAGGGTTCAAAGGTGAATTTCCTTTTTCCCTGTGACTCACTCCATTTCTTCAATTCACCTCATCCATCTCATTGCCAACACTAAACAAACTCCTCTACCTTGTCTTGGTTTAGTGCGAATTGCGGATTGCGGAGTACGGTTGATTGATCGGGGAAATTCTCATCTTCTCTCCTTTTTTGGTCAGTGGCTCGAGGTATGGCAGTGGATATCACGATTCTCTTCTTCCCTTATTTCATGCCTCTATAGACCCTCTTCCCTTTTAGCTATATGCTTATGGTTCATATATGTCTCTATCTTTTTCGACGAGCAGGGTCAGTTGGTCAGTTGATCAGAGATTCAGACAGTGGGCAGAGTCAGTGAACTCGGGGCAAAGCCCGTGAGTATGGATCGAGGCAAAGCCTCGCGAGGACAGTCCAGGGCCGGCGTGCCACTCTTCCAGCTGTTTGGTTCTGAGGATTGTCAGTGGTTTCAGTGACAGTGTTAGATTGGCAGTGGGGTTGTGGTTTGATTGTTGAGGCTTCCTATCAGTGAGTTGATTGCAAGAGCTTGAGAAATGGCAAGGACAAAGAACGCAGGTCCCGTCCCCGGTAGTGGTGGTGACCCTCCACCTCCACCGCGTCCACCCACTGACCGCGGGAAGGGAAAGCAGAAGGTCATCTCTCGGAAGCGCAAGAGGCCAGCTATGGATCCAGATTCGGTAGCCGCGCTTGCAGTAGCAGAGGCAGCTGAGTTAGCAGAGCGAGGAGGACGTCGCGCCGGCTTGAGGCTCTCGCCTCGCCGTGGAGCGCGTCGTGAGTCCCCTCCACCTCCAGTGTCAGAGCCCGTCGAGGCTACAGAGGCACCAGCGACAGAGCCAGTCCCAGCGACTGAGCCGACAGAGGCCGCGGGCCACTCTACTATTGGAGAGCTGATGAGCCGTCGAGTCACTCGTTCCCGAGGCTCAGGTGCACCACCTAGTCCTCCAGGACCCAGGCTTCCAGACCCCGTGAGGCACCAGGTTAGATCCCTTACAGCGAAGCAAGTTCAGCTGCTTCGGTTTGTCGACTTCCAGTCCCGGTTCCCACCTCAGAGGGACCCCCGTGCCGGACGAGAGTTCTATACGACAGTGCACGAGGACTTCTACCGAGCGTATGTTGACATCGATGCTCCTCTCAGGGCCCACAGGGTGTGCCCATCTACTCAGATTGAGGGGATCGGTGGTCCAGAGATTCTGCAGCATCTCCAGTACATTCAGGGTTTGACAGACTTGATGGGACGCTCAGGGGCATATCAGAAGGAGTGGGTTTACCAGTTCTATGCTTCACTGTGGATCTCACCTGATCACGAATTCTTGCACTTCGCATACCAGAGACGTGACTTCAGGGTTACTGCTGCCAGGTTCCGAGAGCTCTTTCACCTCGGATCTTCACCTACCAGGATCCACAGTCTCTGCTATGGGGATCAGGAGGCCCCTCGCAGACCTCACGATGGTATTGTACCATCCACAGACTTTGTCAGTCTGTGTTTTCAGCAGCCGTTCACTGAGGGTTCGAGCCGTACGCCACGAGACCTCACTCCTCTGGCTCGGATCCTCCACGAGGTTCTCAGACGGACTATTCGACCCAGGATTGGAGCTAGGGATACTATCACTCGTCTTCAGCTTTGGCTCCTAGCTCACATTGTTCGGAAAGAGCAGTTCGACCTCTGGGATTTGATAGTGAGCGAGCTCGAGGATATCATAGCTGCTGGGTTCAGAGGCCATTGGCAGCTACAGTTCGCACATTGGATCTCATACTTGATAGTTGCCAAGACTGGGTCAGGAGTTATGAGAGTCACCCTCACGAGGTCAGCGACTGAGTTCCCAGTCTACTCGATGAGCCAGCTTGTGGCCCATGGACAGTTGCCTCGCCCCAGCAGAGCCTACAGACCAGGCACGAGGCAGGCCGGAGTGCCACCATAGTCGGTCGAGGTCACCGATGCGACAGTTGAGCAGATTGCTCAGGCAGAGCTAGCTGATTTGGACGCCGAGATCGATACAGCTGTAGAGACAGTATTTAGAGAGGATCTCGGCTCTGACAGCTCTGACGAGGACTACCAGCCCGTGCGTGAGTATGCACCGATGACACATGACCACGAGGCAGGTGGGTCCGGCACAGCCGCAGCAGCTCCAGCTCCAGGCTCCAGTTCTTCAGAGGCTACCCTGCTCACTATACTCTCGAGGATGCAGGAGGAGCAGTCTCGTCAGGTAGAGGAGCAGAGACGACAGGCTGTAGATCTACGGAGGCTCACTGAGCAGCAGCTGGCAGCTCAGGCTCAGACACAGGCTAGGCAGGATGAGTTCCAGCGCCAGTTCCTAGCCTATCAGCTGCAGTAGGCAGAGATCCAAAAGACTCAGACTCTTCTACTTGAGCGTCTTCTGGCCTCTAGCTCCGGGCAGACCTCCACGCCACAGTTCCAATTGCCCGCCGTATCTCAGCAGCAGCAGTTCACCTCTCCTCCGCAGCAGCCTCCAGTAGTAGTGGTGCCCACTCCAGCGTTACCGTCCAGAGGACAGCAGAGTCAGGCACCAGCTACACCTCCCTTCCAGCCAGCAGCTTCTCTAGAGTACCAGACTCCGAGGACTCAGGTGTCCTCTTGGATAGCTTCACCCGGCGAGTTCCAGACAGGATTCACTCCCACCCGGGGAACTACTCTAGCAGAGGCCTCGCGAGATCTGTCAGCTTCATATCTTGAGATCACGGGAGAAGACTCTCCAGGAGCACCTCAGCAGGTCACACCAGCTCCAGAGACTGCAGTGGATCTTCCGACGACAGGCACTCACCAGTCCTCAGTTGCATCGTCGGAGATCGCACCTGAGCAGTCGGCACAGACAGTCACCACACCTCCAGCTGCCGTTCAGACGGATGCCATATCTCTAGCAGATGAGGTTACAGTGGAAGTGTCCTCTCCCGGTCAGACTCAGCCTGCAGAGGTTGCAGCGGCAGTGTCCCTAGTGGCACTCGTAGTGACACCGTCCCCCTCGCCTCGAGTTTTCACTCGTCGGGCCCCTAGGCCCACTACCACTGAGGCAGGACCGTCCGAGGCACCAGCAGAGCCTCAGGGGGAGTCAGTTGAGACCGCAGCTCCAGAGGTGTCAGTGACAGCTTCAGAGACCACCCAGTTGCACCTACACCAGCAGAGACCGTGTCAGATGAGTCAGACGAGTCCGATCTTCAGGACTTCATCATGCTAGATCGCAGAGCTGCCGTTACTTCGCCTTTCTTCTCTAGCCCCAGACTCTTAGTTTTTGGTGCTAGACGCCAAAGGGGGAGAGAGTGTCGAGTATAGAGATAGGGGGAGGGATTTGGATCTTTGTATGTTTTATTTCCCCGTACTCCTTCATCATGTCTCTTTTATGCATTTGTCTATATGTGTGATGTGATGATGGTTGATGTATATATGGTTGCATGCGACAAACTCTTGATTATCTCTAATATATCTTGTGAGTTGTCTCATGGTTCATGATATATCTCTTTGCTTAAACGATATTTGAGCTTCCGCGCTTTACTCCGATACATCCTTTGAGAATATCATGAGGTACTGTTTTTTCCATTCATACTCATAAGTACCATGTTTTGTGATTTAGCTTGGGTGAGCAAGTATGCTTCATTACTTTTTTACTAACCCTTGCTCAACCATTCCAAGTCACCCTTGAATCTTAACCAAAACTCTTATCCATACTCGAGTTTCAATTGTCGTCAATCACCAAAAAGGGGGAGATTGAAGAATCATGGCCCTAGTTGGTTTCGGTGATTAACGATAATTAGAGATTATTATGGCTAACGTGTGTTTTGCAGAGGCTATGCGTAGCTTAGTCATAGTGATCAAGGAGAATGGGCTCTAAAGGTCATCACTTAGCCCCCAAGATGGATATCGTTTCGGTTGTTAAGGAGACATGATGAAGACCCTAGAATGATAGGCTAAGTGCCATAAGGAGATGAAGGACACTTAGAATTAGATAGGGCTTCTCTTTTTACCTTTGACCGTACTATTAAGAGGGGTTGAGACTAGTAGCTTGACTTAGGAAAGCTTCATGTTTAGGTATGGTGCACACTTGACTTCCTTAGCTCTAAGCAAGCCTATAGTGACCGTAAGATAGCCCAGAACAACTTCTATATTCATCGCGACGAAAAACGGAGTTGTCAAAATCATTTTCTGGGCGTCGGACGCTCCTGGCAGGGGCGCCGGACGCTGTCCGTCGTCATCGGACAAAGGCGCCGGACGCTGGGTGGTTGAGTCCACAGCGTCCGTCGGCCTTCCAGAGAGGTTGTTTTCTGGCTAAGTTTTTCAGGGTGCGACGGACGCTGTCCGTCGGCCAGGCGTCGGACGCTGCGAAGAGCGTCCGTCGACCTTCCAGAGAGGGTGTTTTTCAACCCTAGCCAGAATTCAGCGTCGGACGCTGTGGCTGAGCGTCCGTCGCCGAGTGACGTAGCGTCCGTCGCTGGGAACAGTGTGTCAGAACTAGCCGTTAGACAGAGGCGTCGGAGCGTCCGTCGCCTCAATTATGAACAGAAACTAGCCGTTGGGCATGCGACGGACCGTCCGTCGCCTAGTCGACGGAGCGTCCGTCGCCAACTTAAATTGCCAGGCCGAGGCAGTTTTCAGAGGGTCTATTTATAGCCCCTCCCACTTCTCTCCCACCTTGCCTTTGCTCATTTGAGTTGCTGAGTTTGTTGAGAAGGTTGGGAAGAGAGCAAGAGCTCTAGAGAGAGAGAGAGTGATTCGCGAATCCATCCATCCTCTCTCTAGTTCATCCAAGAGTTAAAGTGTGCATCCTCTAGTTGTGAAGCTTGAGTGAGTCAAGCGAAGATCGAGGCTTGTTACTCTTGGTGATCGACATCACCTAGACGGTCCGGTGGTGCTCGGAGGAAGGTGATCGCCGGAAGATTGTCGGCGACCCTTCTCCATCGACGTTGTGATCGGTTGTGAGCGATTCACCGAGCCGGAGTGGCGAAGAATTAGCCCGTAGAGAGCACTCATCCCTTGCGCGGGATTGAGGGGGAGCTATACCTTACGAGGTGCTCCAACGAGGACTAGGGGGGAGTGTCGACTCCTCGATACCTCGGCAAAACATCGCCGTGTCAAGCATCTCCTTCCCTAACTCTTTATTACCGCATTACTTTCCGCCCTTGTCTTTCATTTCATACTAGAATTGTGTAGGAAGTTTTCGCTTTCCTTTGCCTTGTTACCGCTTTCTAGCTAGGACACACAAGCGATAGATACTAGGGGGTTAATTGGCTCTTTATAGGTTTAATTCTTGTTTAGAAATTAAAAAGAGCCCAATTCACCTCCCTCTTGGGCATCTTGATCCTTTCAGATGTTCCAATTGATATCGAGATGTTTATAATAACTTAGTCAATATTGAGACTTTGTACTTTTTAGTGATAGGTACATTCTAGTCGACAACAATGTGTGTATATCGACTTCGTCATCTTATCTTGAGAACTTGTCAACTTAGTCTTGAAAGATACTCATAGGAGTAGGATAATGCGTGTGTATATAGGTGAGTTGTTCCTAGTGTGATTGAGTTGTTCGATTGATCGTTTCGACAAAGCTATGTTCGTTTGGCTTATCAGTCATCGAAACAATGATTTTATCTCATAACAAAACAACAAAAACATTAGCCGGTTTATCGGCCGTCGAAACCATTAGGTGAACATGACATAGCTAAGGGTAGTTCATCTCTACTATGGCGGCCTAGCGCGGTGGCGCGAGCGGCGGCGCAAGGCGCGCGCGAGGGCGTGGCGCACCCGGAGCTCCAGCGCCTCCGTCACGTTGCTCTCGCGGGAGAACCCCAATGGCTCAGATCGTGACATACCTAGCCCCCGACCTCGCCCTTTGCTTCACCAGGCAACTCGCACCCGTCGTCGCGGGGAGAGCGGCCTAGCGCCACCGTCAGATCTACGCGATACAGATCGATTGTTTCCCCTCATATCCAAATCCTGTTGCCGGCTCAATGCCTCTGTGAATGCGAGGAAGACTTCAGAGGTACGTAATTCTGAATGACTGCTTCATCTATACTTCCCCATGTTCCTCCATATTTTGTTTTCCAACATCTTCTACTTTTGTGGTTCTGGTAATTGATGTTTACGGATCCAAATTTATATCCTTTTTTGTTTGACAACGTCTTCTCTTCTTCTGCTGCGGTTCTGGTAATCGAAGTTTGCAGATGCAAATTGATAGCCTTTACTGTATTTTGCAAGCTTGAGGCGAGCTGTCTGCTAATTTATTTTTTAGGCATGGAAAATCTGAGGTTGTTCTCCATTACAGAGAGATCAGAACAGCTATTGGCCAAGGAGGCTTTGGAACTGTGTAAGGTCAAAACTCATGTATTCTATGTGTTATCCTTTGCTAATTTTAAAGGCAACTAGCTAGCTAGATACTTCCTGGAGACTACTGGAGCCTCGGGTGTGAACATTTAGCAAAAAATTTAGAGACATCACTAAATTTGATATGAACATTCTGAAATCCTTCTCAACTCTCACCTTTGTTCTCCATTCAGGTCTTCTCTGCAGTGATGAATCTCTTGTGTCATTCTCATTCTCATGTACAGTACTATTTTTAGGAGCAGCACTGCCGCCAAGCTCGGGTGCTCGCCTCCAACGATCAGGCCAACGACCTCAGACAAGTCCAAGTCGTCGTCCACCATAGCGTTAAATTTAAAGATACTTGGTTATATAGAGGTTTATATTAAAGGTGGGTAAAAAAGTTTAGATGAAAAACAATTTTCAATTTCTTATGATGACGACCGTGATAAAAGACCTTGTTGTTTTCGCTTTAAATTTAGAAAATATTTCTTGTGATGTCGATTGTGGTTGTGTTTGCTTATAGTGCTTTTGATGCTGCCTACGCTGTGATGCGATTACGAAGGATGACATTAAGGTCTTTGCGGCGGTGCCATTGAAGCCTGACGCTGAGTTTCCTAATGTTTCCTAATGTTGCCCGCTGGTACGAGACCATCTCTACGTCTGTAGCCTCAGGTTTGATTTATTTCAGTGGTTGCAAATTTTTAAATGTAGTAGGTTGATGTCTTTCACTGGTTGCAGATTCAGGTTTGATTTATTTCACTGATTGCAAATTGCAAATATGAATTGTGTCGTACATTGATGCCTTTCATTGGTTGCAGATCCCTGGTAAGCCAGTTGGGGTAAATCTACATGCGGGATTAGCTCCTGCAGCAGCTTCTCCTGCTGCTGATGTTTGCACTCCCCATCCTAAGCCATACTGCCCCATTTTTTTTGTTTATATCAATCTGTCTTATTGGTCAAGCAATGATAAATAGAAGAAAGCAAAACTGTTCTTTCCGACAGATAGTCAATGCTTTTGCTTTGGTGTTCCTGCAGGTCGCAAAGTATGCTGGGTTTGAGCTACCACCACCAGACAAGTATGTTGTTGGAATGTTTTTTTATGCCAACCGATGAAAAGTGTTGTGAGAAGGGCAACGCTAGATTCATGGCCTTATTTTTTCCTAGGTGATCTTTGGGAGTGCCTTTTTGGCTGGCGATCCATATCTGGTGTTAAATGGCAGAGTGCCATATCATTCTGCTATCCAACTATGCACAGATCCATCTAGATCGGCTTCAATAAACAGGTGCTATCGAACTATGCACATATCTTATGCACAGATCCATCTAGATCGGCTTCAATAAACATGTGCTTCTTTTGTTAGTTTGGATACTTTATGGCCACACGTGGATTTGCTTCTATGGTTTATGTGTTTATTAAATACCTCCACACACACTTGATGACTTTATACAATGTCTGAAATTGGATTTTGATAGAAACCATTTGATATTAGTTGGTTATTGACCCGTTATAGAACTATACAAATTTCCTCCAGTATGTTAACTGATCCATTTTAGATTTTGTTGTATTAAACTAATAAGCTGGCAATGGTTCATTATTGATATTACTTGCAGCTACTATATTTACCTTTGATATTTACTCGCTTTAGATTGGAATAGCCAGAATTGACGTTGGTCCTTATTTTGGAAATTTGGTGAATCTTGGGCTTTAGAATGGACCTATTAGTGACCATTCGTGCAGAGCATTAACCCCATATTGCTACAAGTCTGTAGTTATGGTCATTGCAAATTTTAACCTTTTGAGAGCAAGATGTTCTGGTGGTAAATAATATTTATTATTTTTTGGGTCTGGAGATCAGTATGGCTGATGCGGTTTACATATATCCAAGTTACTTTGACAAGGTTCAGTTCAGTTTTTCTTGGTTATGCTGAATGACTTATGCTTTCTATGCTAATCAAATTGATACTTTGAATACGTGTTTGTGCCACCATATTTGCATGTCTGATTTTTTGCCTCTAATATATGCTTCTTCATTTTTTTTGTATTCTAGAGTGACAGTGTGGATGGTAGATACCAGATTGGAGTTTACACACTGACCAATTGCAAAAGACGAGGAAATCACTTTTTTATTTCAATTATGTAACCGAGATGAACACATTTCTGGTTCCTTTACGAAATTATATATTAAATTGCAATGTCTAATGTCCACATAATTACTTGGCTATTGCAAAGAAGAACATGATGCATCGGTCTATCTATCTCTTGAAGTTAAATATGTTGGGGCATCGGTCTGTAGTTTTGGAACGAATGTCTGTTGTGCCAGTATGTATTGATTATTTGCATCCCTCTGACATGCTCACATGTACTAATGTCGTTGCGAATCATATATAAATGGAATTCCATTTTGTGCTCGATAGTTCTCTATAAGCATAGCCGAGTTAACCGTCGTGGCTTGAAACTATGTTGCTTATGACACTTTTCTGTTAAGGTGAACTAAGACACCTGTAGGCTTTGGTTTTTTTCTCCCAAGTGCTTCCTCACTTTAATCCGATAACATTTGGTTTCTTTTTTTATATAGTGAATATTAAATATAAAAGTGTTTCATGTATTGTATATAGGCTCAAATACCGTTGTGTAAAAGTTAAACTCTTTAAAAATAAATTGGTTGTTCTTTATGATATTTTCTGGATAAAATCGTAGCGTTAGCACGGGTAAATATATTAGTCCAATTAGTGGTGTGAGGTTATTAATTGTTCGGTTGGTGAATTGAAATTGTATGAAACGCTACGGGCAAATATACTAGTCCAATTAGTGGTGTGAAGTTATTAATTGTTCGGTTGGTGAATTGAAATTGTATGAAACGCAATGTTTTAAATAGCGAGCTAAGGTCAAGGTGTTTAGCGTTTTATAAACCATAATTAGCGGACTTTAACGATAAAATTGTGCATGAACGCAAATAGTGACACAATTTTTTTCAAGCTATTTCGGACTATAGCGACAAAAATAACGGACTATTTTTTTCCTTGATGAAACGAGCTATGCACCCGGAAATAATTTAAATCAAAGGAGTAGATGTTAGTGCAATTGAGTTGCTCGTCGGATTTTTTTTATTAAGTTAGTGCAGGATATTTCATCTAAGCTGACGTGAAGTTAGTTGTCAGTCGATGAATCAAAGTTCTTGATTCAAAAAATTTACAAAATTTTGAATTGTAGTTTTTTTTGGAAAATTTTGCCACAGTACACCGCTAAAAATCGTAATATGCTGATGGACATCGCAACAAGCGAAATTTGCTCAGTACCATTATAATTTTGGGATTCTTTGCCATAACACACCGCATCCAATATTTTATTCATTTCTCAGATTTACGGAGAGAGAAGACGAAGCAAATGACTTTGTTGCCCTCGTCTTCAACCTCAAATTTTGCCGTAACACGCCGTCCATGTCTTATCTTCTCCGGCCAAGCGTGACAGTGGTGAACCTTGGCCCTGCATGCATTGGCTGCCAATACCATGGGACTATGCGAGGGAGAGGCCTCCTCTGGCGACGCTGATGCATGAATACGGGCTGGACAAGGAGGTTTGGGGAGGCCGCACCGCCGCAGGAGGCCAGGGAAGCCGCATCGCCGTTGTGCGAGGAGGTCGCGCCGCCGCCGCCGCAAGAGGCCAGGGAAGCCGCATCACTGCTGCGCGAGGAGGCCGCGCCGCTGCCGCTGGAGGCTAGGGAAGCCGCATCGCTGCTGTGCGAGGAGGCCGCGCCGCCGCCATAGGAGGCCAGGGAAACCGCGTAGCCGCTGCGCGAGGAGGCCGCGCCGCTGCCGCAGGAGGCAGGCGGAGCTCGCGCCACCGCACGCATAAGGCTGGAGCTCGGCTCTCAGCTCGGCAGGATGCTCGGTTCGTGCTCATCTTCCTTGTTGTCTGCCCATGTCGTGCGTGACGCACGCTGTCCGGACATGAACGACAACAGTCGAGGTTGGGCTGCAACTTTCGTGTTCCCTGCCCATCTGAATCTCTGATTGAAGGTTGAAGACAAGAGTAATATGGATATTTCCTCCGCATTCTCTCTCCACGAATATGAGAAATGAATATAATATTGGTTGCGGTGTGTTACGGCAAAGAATCCCCAAATTATAATGGTAGGTGTCTATCAGCATATTACGGCTTTTAGCGGTGTCCTGTGGCAAAATTTCTCTTTTTTGTTTGTATTTGGTATTTTTTGTCTAACTATGGAGTAACTAGACTTAAAAGATTTGTCTCGCAAATTACAGATAAATTGTACAATTAATTATTTTTACTTATATTTGATACTTCATACATGTGTCTAAAGATTCGATGTGACGGAGAATCTTATAAAGTTTTTGAAATTTTGAAGCGAAAAGAATCTGAGAATAAAAGTCAGAATAAAAATAATTGCGGTAATCCAACAATCGATCTTGGTTAGGATAATTAACCGAATTAATCAAAAAATTCTGCCGATACATTCGAATAATTAAACGTTTCACAAGTATTGAACTAAATTTTTTGTTATTACAACCAACAATGTCCACGAGTTCGGAACCATTTAATCCATAATTATGAGCAAATGCATAAATATATTCCTGAAAGAGAAGTGTGTAGACGAAGTAGTGTTGACGAGATTTCTGTTTTTCTGAATACCGTTCGAATTTTTCCATTTGTATTTCTCGTCAACATGGTTTGACTAAAATATAGGCTGACATTTATATTTTTTATTTTATCTATATCCAATAAAAGAAGCGGCAAAAAGAAAAAAGAATCTTTTTTTAGAAGTTAGAACAAAAAGATAAAGAACCATCTACTGTCTATCTGTACGAATCTGAAATGTTCCCCGCACGGCCGGCGGTGCGTTGGCCAACGTCCGGTTCCATGTCGGCCGCCGTGCTCTTCCTGCCCACAAAAGCTCGACGCCTAGTCCCGCTAACACTCTCCAGCAACCTGCGCTGGCTTCCACCTCAGGAAAGCTGCACTTCCCGCTCCGCCTCCCCCGCCATGCCCGCGCTAGGACCTATCACCCCGCCGCGTTCGGGAGGGGATCGCCTGTGGCCGGGCGTGGAGAGAAGGACTACTACGCTACGCTGAACATCCGCCGCGACGCCACGCTCCAGGAGATCAAAGCTTCCTACCAGATTCTCGCCCGCAAGGTGCCGTTCGCTTCCCCTCCCCCTTCCTACCGCGTTTAGATTAGTGTTACGTTGTATTAATTTCCCTACGGTTATTAATTTGAGCCATCTGCAAAGTCTTTGGATCCTAATGCTGGGAAGTAGTAGCATTTTTTAACCAAGAGTTTACAAAGTAATCTCCAAATTTGTCATTTTTTTCTTGGTGACTTATCACTCATTCTGTGTTGGATCAGTTTTTGACATGTCTATAGTTAGTGCCAAAGCTACATACATTGAACATATTTCCCTGGTTTTCTTTCGGCTACAGTACCATCCTGATATGAATAAGAGTCCTGAAGCAGAAGAAAAGTTCAAGGAGATCAGTGCTGCATATGAGGTAATCTTCTGCCTTGTGGCTTCATCCGATGTGCTGAAGGAGAACAACACTAGAACATGCTGAGTATTAGATTAGTTTAGCAAGATTTGGTTATTTTTCCTATTAGATTAGTTTAATTCTAACCTTATTGGTGCAATTTATCTATGATTTTGGTATTACCTAAGTGATAGACATTAATCTAAACTATCATCGTAGACATGTCTTGTGTAAAATGTGATGGATCTTAGAACTGAAGAGCAGCAATTCCATAAAGCTTTTGCAAGACCTTTTGCTTCAAAAAATGATAGGCTCTCTAAATGCCTCATGATCTTACCATGATTTTTGTATACCTAATTTCCGGTTTATGCCCCTTTATCTGATATAGTTTGAATTTCATCTTAAAGGAAGGCATTGAAACTTTACAAACCTGGTTTATCAACAATATCCTGGAATCATAATGAAATTTACTTTGCATTTAACCAGTGTATTTAGAATGTTGGTTAGTTCACTTGTCTGCTTCTACAGAATATACATAAGCAGAACACTTACAATTGTGATACTTTCTCCAGTCATTGTTACTTTACATTTCTTACAGCAAAATACAACTAACTTCAGG
>CM039139.1:16351376-16358876 GCA_022036555.1 Microstegium vimineum
TCAGGAATATATTTATGCATTTGCTCATGATTATGGATTAAATGGTTCCGAACCCGTGGAAATTGTTGGTTGTAATAACAAGAAATTTAGTTCAATACTTGTGAAACGTTTAATTATTCGAATGTATCGGCAGAATTTTTTGATTAATTCGGTTAATTATCCTAACCAAGATCGATTGTTGGATTACCGCAATTATTTTTATTCTGACTTTTATTCTCAGATTCTATCTGAGGGGTTTGCGATTGTTGTAGAAATCCCACTCTCGCTAGGGCAACTATCTTGTCCAGAAGAAAAAGAAATACCAAAGTTTCAAAATTTACAATCTATTCATTCAATATTTCCTTTTTTAGAAGACAAATTTTTGCATTTACATTATCTATCACATATAGAAATACCTTATCCTATCCATTTAGAAATCCTGGTTCAACTCCTTGAATACCGGATTCAAGATGTTCCCTCTTTGCATTTATTGCGATTCTTTCTCCACTATTATTCGAATTGGAATAGTCTTATTACTTCAATGAAATCCATTTTTCTTTTGAAAAAAGAAAATAAAAGACTATTTCGATTCCTATATAACTCTTATGTATCAGAATATGAATTTTTCTTGTTGTTTCTTCGTAAACAATCTTCTTGCTTACGATTAACATCTTCTGGAACCTTTCTGGAACGAATCATCTTTTCTGGGAAGATGGAACATTTTGGTGTAATGTACCCGGGGTTTTTTCGGAAAACCATATGGTTCTTTATGGATCCTCTTATGCATTATGTTCGATATCAAGGAAAGGCAATTCTTGCATCAAAAGGCACTCTTCTTTTGAAGAAGAAATGGAAATCTTACTTTGTCAATTTCTCGCAATATTTTTTCTCTTTTTGGACTCAACCACAAAGGATTCGTCTAAACCAATTAACAAACTCTTGCTTCGATTTTCTGGGGTACCTTTCAAGTGTACCAATAAATACTTTGTTAGTAAGGAATCAAATGCTGGAGAATTCTTTTCTAATAGATACTCGAATGAAAAAATTCGATACCACAGTCCCTGCAACTCCCCTCGTTGGATCCTTATCAAAAGCTCAATTTTGTACTGGATCGGGGCATCCTATTAGTAAACCCGTTTGGACTGATTTATCAGATTGGGATATTCTTGATCGTTTTGGTCGGATATGTAGAAATCTTTTTCATTATCATAGTGGATCTTCGAAAAAACAGACTTTGTATCGACTAAAATATATACTTCGACTTTCATGTGCTAGAACTTTAGCTCGTAAACATAAAAGTACGGTACGAACTTTTATGCAACGATTGGGTTCGGTATTTTTAGAAGAATTTTTTACGGAAGAAGAGCAAGTTTTTTCTTTGATGTTCACCAAAACCAAAACAATTCACTTTTCTTTCCATGGATCACACAGTGAGCGTATTTGGTATTTGGATATTATCCGTATCAATGACCTGGTCAATCCTCTTACTCTTAATTAATCATTAGACAAAATTAATAAACTAGAAAAGATCGATATCAAGATAAAACTTGCACATTTTCCATTCTGAAATGTTCCATAGTAGGTGAATCACTTTAACAAATTAAAAATTCTAAAAATTAGTGGACTTCCTCTTCGGAATAGAAATTGGCTATTTCTACATAGGGAAAGTCGTGTGCAATGAAAAATGCAAGCACGATTTGGGGAGGGGTTTTTTTCTATTGTAACAAGGAAGAATTATCTACTCCATCCGACTAGTTCCGGGTTCGAGTCCCGGGCAACCCATATGGAAAATAGAAAAGAGCAATCTGAGTTTTGAATTTTTACTAACTTCATTTACCAAATCCAAAAATTTGGTAAATGAAGTTATACGAAAATCCAATCGTTGGGGCTGGCTTGGTTGACATTGGTATATAGACTATGTTATACTGTTAAATAACAAGCCTTCTATTATCTATTTTCTTTCTAGTTAATACGTGTGCTTGGGAGTCCTTGCAATTTGAATAAACCAAGATCTTACCATGACTGCAATTTTAGAGAGACGCGAAAGTACAAGCCTGTGGGGTCGCTTCTGCAACTGGATAACTAGCACCGAAAACCGTCTTTACATTGGATGGTTCGGTGTTTTGATGATCCCTACCTTATTGACCGCAACTTCCGTATTTATTATCGCCTTCATCGCTGCTCCTCCAGTAGATATTGATGGTATTCGTGAGCCTGTTTCTGGTTCTTTACTTTATGGAAACAATATTATCTCTGGTGCTATTATTCCTACTTCTGCGGCGATCGGATTGCATTTTTACCCAATTTGGGAAGCTGCATCTGTTGATGAATGGTTATACAATGGCGGTCCTTATGAGCTAATTGTTCTACACTTCTTACTTGGTGTAGCTTGTTATATGGGTCGTGAGTGGGAACTTAGTTTCCGTCTGGGTATGCGCCCTTGGATTGCTGTTGCATATTCAGCTCCTGTTGCAGCTGCTACTGCTGTTTTCTTGATTTACCCTATTGGTCAAGGAAGTTTCTCTGATGGTATGCCTTTAGGAATATCTGGTACTTTCAACTTTATGATTGTATTCCAGGCAGAGCACAACATCCTTATGCATCCATTTCACATGTTAGGTGTAGCTGGTGTATTCGGCGGTTCCCTATTCAGTGCTATGCATGGTTCCTTGGTAACCTCTAGTTTGATCAGGGAAACCACTGAAAATGAGTCTGCTAATGAGGGTTACAAATTTGGTCAGGAAGAAGAGACTTATAATATTGTGGCTGCTCACGGTTATTTTGGTCGATTAATCTTCCAATATGCTAGTTTCAACAACTCTCGTTCTTTACACTTCTTCTTGGCTGCTTGGCCTGTAGTAGGGATCTGGTTCACTGCTTTAGGTATTAGTACTATGGCATTCAACCTAAATGGTTTCAATTTCAACCAATCTGTAGTTGATAGCCAAGGTCGCGTTATTAATACTTGGGCTGATATCATCAACCGTGCTAATCTTGGTATGGAGGTAATGCACGAACGTAATGCTCACAACTTCCCTCTAGACCTAGCTGCTCTTGAAGTTCCATCTCTTAATGGATAAGGTTTTTCTCCTAAACATATAGGCATTTTTGAAGGAAGGAAAGCCGGAAATACCCAATATCTTGTTCCAACAGGATATTGGGTATTTCTTTGTTTATTCTGAATCTTTCTATTCTGAATTCAATTAACGACGAGATTTAGTATCCTTTCTTGTACTTTCATAACTCGTGAAATGCCGAGTAGGCACGAATTCCCCCAATTTGCGACCCACCATAGGATTTGTTATGTAAATAGGTATATGTTCTTTTCCATTATGAATCGCGATTGTATGGCCAACCATTGCGGGTAGAATGCTAGATGCCCGGGACCACGTTACTATTATTTCTTTCTCCTCCTTCATATTGACCTTTTCGATTTTTGCCAATAAATGACGAGCTACAAAAGGATTCGTTTTTTTTCGTGTCACAGCTGATTACTCCTTTTTTTCATTTTAAAGAGTGGCATCCTATGTCCACTATCTCGATCGAGGTATGGAGGTCAGGATAAATAGAATAATAATGAATGGAAAAAAGAGAAAATCCTTTAGCTGGATAAGGGGCGGATGTAGCCAAGTGGATCAAGGCAGTGGATTGTGAATCCACCATGCGCGGGTTCAATTCCCGTCGTTCGCCCATCGCATTATTGCAAATTCCAAAAATGCAATTTTCCATATTCCTAGTTACGTATTTACTTACGGCGACGAAGAATAAAACTATCACTATATTTTTTCCTTTTCCTAGTTCTTCTTCCAAGCGCAGGATAACCCCAAGGGGTTGTGGGTTTTTTTCTACCAATGGGGGCTTTCCCTTCACCACCCCCATGGGGGTGGTCCACAGGGTTCATAACTACCCCTCTTACTACGGGGCGTTTACCTAGCCAACACTTAGATCCGGCTCTACCCAAACTTTTTTGGTTCACCCCAACATTACCCACTTGTCCGACTGTTGCTAAGCAGTTTTGGGATACCAAACGGACCTCCCCAGATGGTAATCTTAAAGTGGCCAATTTACCCTCTTTTGCAATCAGTTTCGCTACAGCACCTGCTGCTCTAGCTAATTGCCCACCCCTTCCACGTGTGATTTCTATGTTATGTATGGCCGTGCCTAGGGCATATCGGTTGAAGTAGATTCTTCTTTTTTATCAAAAAACCCCTTCCCAAACTGTACAAGCTTCTTCCAAAGCATACGGCTTTCTAGATGTATATGCCGATCTCTAGACAGATGGATCTTATATGAATCGTATGATGAAGTACCACATGAGTGGATATATAGAAAAGGAATCCAAATCCGCCGAATCGCTCATGTTATGATCTTCTACATCCTAGGTCTCCGCGTTCCGTCATCTGGCTTATGTTCTTCATGTAGCATTCAGATCGAATGACTCTATGAAATTACGTCGATACTTCCACATATTATGGGTAACGTAGGAGACATCCCTATTTTCACCCGGGGGTCTTAATTACCACTGCTTAGCTTTCAATTCGCCTCTGACCATCAAATTAAATGTGAATAACCCGTCCTCCTCTCTTTGAAACAAGGGGCGCTTCCGGTTCTGTGCGTGCTTCAAACAATTTAGTCTTCTCCATATTACCATATCTCTAGAGTCAATAATTTTCTATGAGGAACTACTGAACTCAATCACTTGCTGCCGTTACTCAACAGTTTTCTGTTGAGGTCTATCCCGTAGAGGTAGTCAAATTGGATCAGTGATCGATTTCTAGGTTTCGTCGTAAACCTAATTGGTTACTTCCAATTACGTAAATCAATAGTTCAAACCGCACTCAAAGGTAGGGCATTTCCCATTGATATAGGAACTTTTGTACCAGAAACAATAGTATCTCCAATTATAGCCCCTCTGGGATGTAAAATATATCTCTTCTCACCATCCCCATAGTGTATGAGACAAATGTATGCATTTCGATTAGGGTCGTATTCTATGGTTACGATTCTACCAGATATGTCTTTTTGATTCCGTCGAAAATCGATTTTACGGTATAGGCGCTTATGACCTCCCCCTCTATGCCTTGCGGTAATGATTCCTCTGGCATTACGACATTTACCACAACGGTGCCGTCCATGGATCAATTTATTTCGTGGATTGGATTTCACTTGCCTGTCTACGGTTCCCTTGCGTGTGCTCGGGATAGGTGTTTTGTATAAATGTTTCGCCGTATTATTAAGTATTCTCCTTTAGTTCGTTTCTCTATCTAGAAGTGGAATAGAATAACCCGGTTGAAGGGTAATGATCATACGTCTGTAATGCATTGTATGTCCCAGAATAGGTCCCATTCTTCTACCCTTTCCGGGTAGTCGATGGCTATTCACAGCTACTACCTTAACACCAAACAAGAGTTCGACCCAATGCTTTATTTCTGTCTTAGTGAATCCCGATTCGACATTAAAAGTATATTGATTCTTTCCCAATAAACGAAGACTCTTTTCTGTAAATACTGCGTATTTGATTCCATCCATAAATCGACTTTCCCTCCTATGCTCTGAGTTCCAGTATCGATAAGAATTCGAGTTCTTATTGTTCTTATGTTATGGTATGAATATACCATACCAATTCGTTATGTATGGATGATGGATGAGATTCCATGGATAGAGAGCCAGTTCCAATAGACCGTTCCCGTTCGCGTGCATCCAGCAGGAATTGAACCCGCAAATTTACCAATTATGAGTTGGGCGCTTTAACCATTCAGCCATGGATGCTTAACAGGGATCATCGTACATCGTAAATAACCAATTTTCATATAGAAAGACATATCATAGAAAAATGAAATCGAAAATATTCGGAGATGGCAAATATTCGGAGATGACTATGAAAACACCTCTCCGGATCCTCGAATTGAAAGAGAGATTGAGAGGGATCAAGAATCCTAATTCTCGCTATTTGGAATGGATCCAATTCTATTGAGTCTGACCTATAGTGATCATTTCTCTTTAGCAAAGAATGACCTTGGTTATCAAAGGATTGAACAACCGAGATCCATTTACTTATGATACCTAGTTGACATTGCTAACAAGGATCTAATGAATTATGAGTTTAATAGATCCTCTTTAGCAGAAAGACGTATATTCCTTGCTCATTATCAGACAATCACTTATTCCCAAACCTCGTGTGGGGCTAATCGTTTTCATTTACCATCTCATGGAAAACCCTTTTCGTTCCGCTTAGCCCTATCGGGTATTTTAGTGATAGGTTCTATAGGAACTGGACGATCCTATTTGGTCAAATACCTAACGAAAAATTCCTATTTCCCTTTCATTAAGGTACGAGGGCTTCTTATTCCACAAGAACGAAAGCACCTTTTCATTCTTTCATATACTAGGGGTTTTTACTTGGAAAAGACAATGTTCCATACTAAAGGATTCGGGTCCATAACCACGAGTTCCAGTGCACTAGATCTTGTAGCACTTAGCAACGAGGCCCTATCCATTAGTATTCCACATAAGAAATCCATTATAGAAACTAATACAATTAGATTAGCTCTTCATAGACAAACTTGGGGTTTGCGAGCCAAGATAAGACCGGCTCGGGATCATGGGACCCTTTTCTATCAGATAGGAGGGGATCTTGTACAAAATAGACTTCTAAGTAATAACCCCATAGATCCTATATCTATCTATATAAAGAGGCAATCGTGTCAGGAAGCGGCTTTTTCTTTGGCCAAACGGTACTTCGAACTTGGAACGAGCATGAAGAGATTAACGAGACTTCTTTCTCTTTTGAGTTTTTCTGGCGGACCGGTCGCGCAAGATCTTTGGTCTTCCCCCGGAACCGATGAAAAAGTGGGTCGCTTCTTATGGACTCGCTCAGAATGATTTTCTCTATCTATAGTTCATGGCCTATTAGAAGTAGAAGGTGCTCTGGTGCAATCCTTACCGACAGAAAAAGATTGCAGTCGGGTTGATAATAATCGAGTGCCATTACTTCGTCGGTCTGAACCAAGGAATCCGTTAGAAATGTTTTGAAATGGATATTGTTCTCTCTTTGATTAGGGATGCTATATGAAAAGAAGTGGAGTTTGAAAAAGGGAACGGAATGGTCAAACCGGAACTGCTAGAGGAACTAATTTTCAATAGCATAACTTGGGCTCCTAGAATATGGGGCCCTTGGGACAATCTATTTGATTGCAGGGACAGGTACGCTGAATATGACTGGGGATTTTCCTATGGGTATTGGAGCGGGTCCAAGCAGATTAAAGAGGATGATTCGAATTATTTCTGGTATATTTATCATAAAAAGGGGGAGGTGCAAGAGACTGATTCGGACTTCTTGCAGAGTGGAACAATGCAGTACCAGACACGAGATATATCTTTCAAAGAAGAAGGCTTTTTTCGAATAAGCCAATTGATTTGGGACCTTCGGATCCATTCTTTTTCCTATTCAAAGATCAGGCCTTTGTCTCTGTGTTTTCACGTCGAGAATTCTTTGCAGATGAAGATGAAGAGATGGCAAAG
>CM039139.1:16371376-16401291 GCA_022036555.1 Microstegium vimineum
GTGAATATCGCTTATTCTGGGGTTTATCAGTGGTGGTATACAATTGGATTGCGCACCAATGAAGATCTTTATACTGGAGCTCTTTTTCTATTATTTCTTTCTACGCTATCCTTAATAGGAGGTTGGTTACATCTACAACCCAAATGGAAGCCAAGCCTTTCGTGGTTCAAAAACGCCGAATCTCGTCTGAATCATCATTTGTCAGGACTTTTCGGAGTAAGTTCTTTGGCTTGGACAGGACATTTAGTTCATGTTGCTATTCCCGGATCCAGGGGGGAGTACGTTCGATGGAATAATTTCTTAGATGTATTACCCTATCCCCAGGGGTTGGGTCCCCTTCTGACGGGTCAGTGGAATCTTTATGCCCAAAATCCTGATTCGAGTAATCATTTATTTGGTACCACTCAAGGAGCGGGAACTGCCATTCTGACCCTTCTTGGGGGATTCCATCCACAAACACAAAGTTTGTGGCTGACCGATATTGCTCATCATCATTTAGCTATTGCATTTATTTTTCTCATTGCCGGTCATATGTATCGAACTAACTTCGGAATTGGGCACAGTATCAAAGATCTTTTAGAAGCGCATACTCCTCCGGGGGGTCGATTAGGACGTGGGCATAAAGGACTTTATGATACAATCAATAATTCGATTCATTTTCAATTAGGCCTTGCTCTAGCTTCCTTAGGGTTATTACTTCCTTAGTAGCTCAACATATGTACTCTTTACCTGCTTATGCATTCATAGCACAAGACTTTACTACTCAAGCTGCTTTATATACTCATCACCAATACATTGCAGGGTTCATCATGACAGGGGCTTTTGCTCATGGAGCTATTTTTTTCATTAGGGATTACAATCCAGAACAGAATGAAGATAATGTATTGGCAAGAATGTTAGACCATAAGGAAGCTATCATATCTCATTTAAGTTGGGCTAGCCTCTTCCTAGGATTCCATACCTTGGGCCTTTATGTTCATAACGACGTTATGCTTGCTTTTGGTACTCCAGAAAAGCAAATCTTGATCGAACCTATATTTGCCCAATGGATACAATCTGCTCATGGTAAGACGACATATGGGTTCGATATACTCTTATCTTCAACGAATGGCCCCGCTTTCAATGCAGGTCGAAACATATGGTTGCCCGGATGGTTGAATGCTGTTAATGAGAATAGTAATTCGCTTTTCTTAACAATAGGACCTGGGGATTTCTTGGTTCATCATGCTATTGCTCTAGGTTTGCATACAACTACATTGATTTTAGTAAAGGGTGCTTTAGATGCACGCGGTTCAAAATTAATGCCGGATAAGAAGGATTTCGGGTATAGTTTTCCTTGCGACGGCCCAGGGCGCGGCGGTACTTGTGATATTTCTGCTTGGGACGCGTTTTATTTGGCAGTTTTCTGGATGTTAAATACCATTGGATGGGTTACTTTTTATTGGCATTGGAAACACATTACATTATGGCAGGGCAACGTTTCACAATTTAATGAATCCTCCACTTATTTGATGGGATGGTTAAGAGATTACCTATGGTTAAACTCTTCACAACTTATTAATGGATATAATCCTTTTGGGATGAATAGTTTATCAGTATGGGCTTGGATGTTCTTATTTGGACATCTTGTTTGGGCTACAGGATTTATGTTCTTAATTTCCTGGCGTGGATATTGGCAGGAATTAATTGAGACTTTAGCATGGGCTCATGAACGCACACCTTTGGCTAATTTAATTCGCTGGAGAGATAAGCCCGTGGCTCTTTCCATTGTGCAAGCAAGATTGGTCGGATTAGCCCACTTTTCCGTGGGTTATATATTCACTTATGCAGCTTTCTTGATTGCCTCAACATCAGGCAAGTTTGGTTAATTTAGTTATTTTTTTTTGTACTGTATCAGAACCCAGTTCATTACTCTTGATGGAGAGGGAGGATCCGCCTTTTTAGATTTTTTCTATTTATTTTTCTATCTAGGATTAGAACCATATACTTGGTAATAATAGGAACGGCACATTATGGCAAAAAAAAGTTTGATTCAGAGGGAGAAGAAGCGGCAGAAATTAGAACAAAAATATCATTTGATTCGTCGATCCTCAAAAAAAAAGATAAGAAGCAAAGTTTCCCCTTTGAGTTTGAGCGAAAAAACAAAAATGCAAGAAAAATTGCAATCCCTACCACGTAATAGTGCACCTACACGCCTTCATCGACGTTGTTTTTTAACCGGAAGACCTAGAGCTAACTACCGAGACTTTGGGCTATCCGGACACATACTTCGAGAAATGGTTTATGCATGTTTGTTACCGGGTGCAACAAGATCCAGTTGGTAAGGATAAAATACCCTTTCTTTCATATTTGTATGGTTTTCTCGAATTGATGATCGTAGAAGAGCCCTCTTTACCATTCTGTATAAATGGACTATTCTATTTGTATAGATATGGTAGAGGGGCCTATCCAACCCCCTTTTATCCACCAGTTCCCCGCTAAGAAGGTAGAGCAGTTTGGTAGCTCACAAAGCTCATAAGCTTGGGTGGGGTTACGGGTTCGATACTGACTACCTGCTCCATATTCCTTCTTTATGATATATGTATCATCCATTTGTATATGGTATACAGATTTGTTTTTCTTTCCTAAAAGAGTTTCGGTCTAACAGTTTTTTATTATTTCTCTTGTTCCGAGAAATAGAAAAAAGAAAGAATAAAATACGAAAGAGAAGCGTCCATTGTCTAATGGATAGGACAGAGGTCTTCTAAACCTTTGGTATAGGTTCAAATCCTATTGGACGCAATCTTTTTTCTATCTATTCTTTAAATAACTATACTAAAAACAAAAAAAAATTTGCATGATTCAAATGAAAAATCTTTCTCAACGATTCCTCTTCTACTAACACGAGTTATACTAATAAGAGTAGACATGCTATATTTATGTTTGTTCCTGAAGGGAAAACCGTTCAAGCTGTTCCTGAATAGCTTCCTTCAAAAGGGTTTCTGCTTGCTCGGTGAATGTCTTACTAGAAGATATAATTTCTTGGAATTGAGGTTTAGTATCTTTTAGGTGTTTACGTAACTCATCCAGAAATTTCTTTACCTGTTCAATTTCTAACGAATCAAGATATCCTCTCGTTCCGGTATAAATAGTAGCTACCTGCTCTTCCACTGGGAGAGGGTTTGATTGGGATTGTTTAAGCAATTCCCGTAATCGTCGACCCCTTGCCAATTGATTCTGACTTGTTTTATCCAGAGTAGAGGCGAATTGTGCAAAGGCTTGTAATTCTGCGAATTGAGCTAGTTCCAATTTTGATTTGCCAGCTACTTGTTTCATGGCTTTAATTTGAGCTGCGGATCCCACTCTGGAAACTGAAATACCCACATTAATAGCAGGTCGAATTCCGGCATTGAATAGATCCGCGGATAAGAATATTTGTCCATCTGTAATTGAGATTACATTAGTAGGAATATAGGCAGAAACGTCTCCAGATTGAGTCTCCACTATTGGTAAAGCGGTCATACTCCCTTCGCCTAAAAGAGAATTTAATTTAGCGGCTCTTTCTAAAAGGCGTGAATGCAAATAAAAAACATCCCTGGATAAGCTTCGCGGCCGGGAGGTCTTCTTAATAGAAGGGACATTTGGCGATAAGCTTGTGCCTGTTTGGAGAGATCATCATAAATTATTAAAGTATGCCGTTCGCGGTACATAAAATACTCAGCCAGGGCTGCTCCCGTATAAGGAGCGAGATATTGTAATGTAGCGGGTGAATCCGCCATTTCAGCTACTACAATAGTGTATTCCATGGCCCCCTATTCGTGGAAAGTAGTTACTACTTGAGCCACGGAGGATGCTCTTTGACCGATAGCTACATAAACACATATTACATCTTGCCCTTTTTGATTAAGAATTGTATCTGTGGCTACTGCTGTTTTGCCAGTCTGTCTGTCCCCAATAATTAACTCTCGCTGACCGCGCCCTATGGGGATCATCGAATCGATAGCAATAAGCCCTGTTTGAAGGGGATATACGGAACGCCTAGAAATTATACCCGGAGCAGGAGATTCAATTAAGCGAGATTCTGAAGCGACAATTTCGCCTCTCCCATCAATAGGTTTAGCGAGAGCATTTATAACACGACCCAAGTAAGCCTCGCTCACGGGTATCTGAGCAATTCTTCCTGTTGCTTTTACAAAACTTCCCTCTTGTATCATCAACCCATCGCCCATTAATACAATCCCAACATTTTTGGATTCCAAATTCAGAGCAATACCTCTCGTCCCTTCTGCAAATTCGACTAATTCACCTGACATTATTTCACCAAGACCTATAATACGAGCAATCCCATCCCCCACTTGCACTACGCGACCGATATTCTCAATCCCTACTTTCCTATTATATTGTTCAATACGTTCGCGGAGAATTTTATTAATTTCGTCGACTCGAAGGGTTGCCATTAGTGTTTCTTTAATTTTTTTTTTGGAAGCAAGGGAAAAATAATGCCTAAATTCTAAACAAAAGTAGAAGTTCAAAACCTAATAAATTAAATTATCTCTTCCATTCTATGGCCCCGAGAATGCCAATATTAGCACGAATCGTACGGAAATGTAACTCGGTATTCAAACAACTATTCAGAGTTCCTAGAGCTCCTTGTACAGCTTGTTGGAAAACCCGTTGTCGGACCTGATTCATCGCCCTTTGTTTTTCAAAATAAAGGGTTTCGTTTTTAGACTTTTCTAATTGTTCCAAACTAATAGAAGTAGCATTAATCAAATTTTCTTTTTCTCGTTCTATTTCAGAGTATCCATTCATTCGATACTCATCTGCTTCTAGTTCTACTTTCTGTAATCGAATACGAGCTTTTTCGAGTTGTTCAAGGGTCCCTCTACGCAATTCTTCCGAATTTCTAATAGTACTTAAGATCCACTGTTTTCGATTATCTAATAAATCTTTTAATGAAAGTAGATTATCTTGCTATTAAGTTTACAATTTTTATGATCTCTTCCCGAACCAAACATGAATCTTTCGATTCATTTGGCTCTTCCGCTCCTTTTTTTCTTTTTTGTTATGTATTATGGCTATTTCCATATCTTTTTTTATGTAATGAGCCTATCCTCTATCCTCTCTTTTCTGTTTGTATTTCTATATACCCAAACTTATATAAGACTAGATGAATATTAAGAGGACTCTTCCAACTAGATAAAAATCTATCATGGTCAGCAAAGTTGTTTCTTTATTTGTGTTTGCTCTGTTAGTTAATAATTTCAATTTCATTAAGAAAAACAAACTAAATAAATGGAAAATAAAAATTGATAGAATTCCTTTTATTTTTTCTTCAAATCCAAAAAATTTATCTTTTTTTTATACATAGGTCGTCGATTTGGCATTGGAAAAAGGACTGCGTGCCCTTCTAGTAAATAGTTCAAACTATTTTATCGATATAAGTGTTCTATATCAGATAAATTCTACACTAGCTATTTCCCGTTTAAAGCATTTCGAGACTAATGTAGTTGTAGAAAGAGTACCCCTTTTTGCCCGGACTTCAAGCAGTTTAGCTTTAACCGTGTTAATGATCTCACATTATTGGTCTATAGAGAATCAAAGTCAATTTACCAATGAATCACGAAATGCTATGGTTCTTCCATATGATTTCTGAAGTTATTCAGAAGTAATTCGTCGAGATCGTGCACCTTTTCTTATTTATCAAAAAAAAATACTAAAAATATTCAAAAGTGCAGCCGGATAGATCCAATCTATTCTTGAAATAGACAACTCGCACACACTCCCTTTCCAAAAAAAATCAATACACCAACCACTACAGTTAGATTTATTAGATTTGTTGCTAAAATATCGGTATTAAGCCCGAAACTCCCAGCGAATGGCCAGTGAGCTAAAAAAACGAAAGAATGGGTTACATTTTTCATATGCTCTCCTCTTATAGATAGGACGAACAAAGAAGAAAGTTTTTCGATCACTTACTTCGCTCGTCCTTTTTTGATCGGTTTTTTTAATGCAATTTTTTTAATGCAAATAGATTCAATCTAATAATTTCTTTTAGATTAAATCTTAGGTCTCGTTTGACCTGTGAAAGATCTCCTTTGTTGAAATGTTCCCAAAATTCCTAAAATAAGAAGAGGGCGAGCATATCCTCTAAATTGATCATGCTCAAATCAGCCCTTCTTGGGGTTCCTAGGGTATTGTCTGTCCCGATAAATACAAAATTTCCGGAATAATATAAAAAATAAATAATATAATAAATAGGAGTAAAGTATTGATATACTTAGAATTACATAAGCAAATACCAATGTACTAAAAAAAGAAAAAGTATCTAATCTAAAGGACTTATTTTCTTTTTTAGGATTAAACAAAAGGGTTCGCAAATAAAAGCGCTAGTGCCACAACCAGTCCATAAATTGTTAAAGCTTCCATAAAAGCTAGACTAAGCAATAAAGTACCTCTTATTTTACCCTCTGCTTCTGGCTGTCTCGCAATACCTTCTACAGCTTGTCCTGCAGCAGTACCTTGACCAACTCCGGGCCCAATAGAAGCAAGCCCTACGGCCAATCCAGCAGCAATAACGGAAGCAGCAGCAATTAGTGGATTCATGGTGAGTTCCTCGTGTCAAAAAAAAGAAATGGTTAAGGATACAATCAACCAAGAAATTATTACTTCCAACTTCTAAGCTCTATCGGGTAGAAGTAACTAATAAGTACAAATAAATGATAATCGAAATCGTTCGAATTACCTCGAGATCTCGTTTTTAGTTTCTAATCATTAGAGGTTTGTGTAAATCCATATGATTCTCATTATTCTATTTCTCTTTCTTTTCAACCAATCACTCTTTTATTCCATCCTTTTTTTTACTCTTCGATATCTTTGAGTTCCCATTTTTTCCCCTTCATCTAACATAATAAAAGACGAAATACAGGAAGAACCCCTATTGAAATCGAACTAATCCAAATCCAATAGGAATCAAATCAAGATATACAATTGATAACAATATGCTGCATAGAACTTGATATGGAATCCAGTTCCATATAGAAGGGAATTCCATATATCGGATTAGATAATGAATCTAACTTAGGAATTAAAAAAATCCCATATACATTTGTTTCTTCTATTTTGTTTGCGTATTTTCTCATTTTCTATTGAATCCGATTCTAAAACCATTCCTTAGAAAGCCACACAAAAGATGACTGTCTTATAGGCATTAAGGATATAGATCTAACCTGACTCCGCCCCCCTGAATGCATATATACTTTACCTCTTCCATAATATAGTCTATTCTCTCTCCTACAACTCTTAGTTTTCCAACTAAGAGGATTATCCGGAATCATGCATGAATTGGGCTAAGCTAAAAAAAAGACTATTTCAAAAACTAGTTAATTCAATGATGACCTTCCATGGATTCACCTATATAGGCTGCGGCTAACGTTGCAAAAATAAGAGCTTGAATACCGCTTGTAAATAATCCAAGAAACATGACCGGTATAGGGACTACTAAGGGGACTAAAGAAACAAGAACAACAACGACTAATTCATCCGCCAATATATTTCCGAAAAGTCGAAAACTAAGTGATAATGGTTTTGTGAAATCTTCTAGGATGTTAATAGGTAAAAGGATTGGGGTTGGTTTAATATATTTTTCGAAATAACTCAATCCTTTTTTGCTAAGACCCGCATAAAAATATGCCGCTGATGTTAGTAAAGCTAAAGCAACAGTAGTATTTATATCATTCGTGGGCGCTGCTAATTCCCCATGGGGTAACTCTATAATTTTCCAAGGTAAAAGAGCACCTGACCAATTCGAAACAAAAATAAAAAGGAACATAGTTCCAATAAAGGGAACCCAGGGACCATATTCTTCTCCAATCTGAGTTTTGCTCAAGTCCCGAATAAACTCAAGGACATATTCGAAGAAATTCTGACCATCGGTCGGGATGGTTTGTGGATTCCGAACAGCTATGATAACTGAACCTAGCAAAATAGTAATTACGACCCAAGAAGTGATGAGTACTTGGGCATGAATTTGGAAACCTCCTATTTGCCAATAGAAGTGTTGGCCTACTTCTACACCCGATATATCATATAACCCCTTGAGTGTTTTAATGGAACATGGTGTAATATTCATATTGTCCTCTGATAAAAATGGAACTTTAAAAAAGGAATTCTTTTGATTCAAGCATCTCTTTCTCAACTCAGCAACTTGAAGTATTAATCTTATATTTAATATACCAAGAAATCACATCAGATCATAATATATATCAATACCCTCTAATATATATCAATATTCCCCTTCTTTTATCTATGCAAAACAAAAAATAATAGTAATTAATCCTATAAATCTACGCAGTTGCTCAAGAATTAACTATTCTTCTTAATCAACGATTTCTTATATAGAGAGAACGGCCCTCAGAAATTGCAAATACTAATTTGTTAAGAATTAATCGAATTGAAGTCATAGTGTCATCGTTGGCAGGAATCGATATATTCGCAAGATCTGGGTCACAATTTGTATCGACTAAAGAAATAGTAGGAATCCCCAAAATGGCACATTCCCGAAGAGCTATATACTCTTTTTGTTGATCAAGGACGATCACAATGTCAGGCAACCTCGTCATATATTTGATCCCGCCGAGATATCTTTGCAAGGTAGATAATTTTCTCTTTAAGATTGCCGCATCTCTTTTTGGGAGATGGTGGAATTTTCCCATTTTTTCTTCTGCTCTTAAGTCTCTAAATTGAGAAAGTCTAGTTTTGGTAATCGACCAATTCGTTAACATACCGCTGAACCACTTTTTATTAACATAATGACAACGAGACCTTATTGCAGCTGATGCTACTAAATCCGCTGCTCTTTTTTTGGTACCAACAATTAAGAAGCTTTTTCCCTGACTTGCTGCATCAAAAACTAAATCACAAGCTTCTGATAAAAAACGAGCTGTTCTAGCAAGATTTGTAATATGAGTACCTTTACGCTTTGCCGAGATGTAAGGGGCCATTTTGGGATTCCATTTCTTAATACCATGACCAAAATGAACTCCCGCTTCTATCATCTCTTTCAAATTGATGTTCCAATATCTTCTTGTCATTTTTTCCACAATTCCTTTTCATTTTTTCTTTTTTCGTCTTACCATTACGGAATTAATTTCTTTTTGAAGATTAAGAAAGAGCCGAAATAGCTTGAAATAAATAATAATTGTTCCGATGGAACCTTCTACTCATAATTGACCATTGATACACGGTATAAACATAGCCTTAATGAATTAACTGACTTCTTTTACTTAATTAAAATACAATTAAAATAAAAAATCAAAAATAAGACCTGTTAGCATTCTAAGATCAAAAGTATAGTTTAAATTAAAGTAAAAAAAATTGCTTTATGTATACTTAAATCGTAAATTAAAGTAAAAAAAATTGCTTTATGTATACTTAAATCGTATAAATAGGGGTAAACGGGGTCTCTGATGTTTCATAGAAATTGTTTGTTACGTCAGAATCAGAAGAAACTAATTCTGTATGGAGAAACAAAATATCTCTCATTTCCGACGCGAATAGATTTTTTTTTTGAATTTCGAAATAAAGGTTCTTGTCTTGTGGGGAACGATGCACAAATTTTTGGAATCCGGTACCAACAGGTATAATCCCCCCAGAACTACGTTTTCTTTCAGGCCTTTCAACCAATCAATACGACCTCGTAGGGCAGCTTTTGCTAAAACTCGAGCAGTTTCTTGAAAACTTGCTTCAGATATGAAACTTTGGGTATTCAGGGAAGCCCTTGTTATTCCCAACAAGATGGCCCGATAATAGATCGATTCATCTAAAGCCCGCCCTGCTCGTTCCGCTCGCAATAGTCCTATTAATTCCCCAGGTAAAAAAACATTAGACATTCCATCTTCGGAAACCCTTACTTTTGATGTTACTTGGCGTATAATAATCTCTATATGTCTATTATGGATCTGTACCCTTGGGATCGATAAACCTTTTGGATCTTATTAACCAAAGAGATACGACTTTGGGCTATGGTTAGCTCAGCTCCAATCAAGAATCCCAGGGAACCCCAAGAATTCTTGGTATACGTTCATTCCAATCCTCAATTCTCCTTTCGAGATTCGGCGATAGTGAATCAATTGAACGCGCTTCGAAGATTTGTTCTACTTTTGGAAGACCTTGCGTTATATCACTGGATCTCGATTTTTCATATATAAACGTAACTAACCTATCTCCTTTGTAAAGGATTTTTCCATAATGACCATGAACAGTTGCTCCTATAGTGGCCAAATAAGGCTTAGCAGCTCTTAGAACAAAGGAGTCCATATTAACAATGAAAATTTGACCAGATTTTTTTATGTGTGATTTAAATAGACATAAATTTTCACAAATAAATTGTCCAAGGTGAATTATTGCCAATGTCTCTTCCCATGAGTCATGATGGAAAAAGTGCCAATTCAAATGGAATGGCTCCAACATGATGTTACTGTCAAAATTGGAAATCCTTTTATTTTCGTCTATTAAAGAGTATTTAAGTCCTTGAAGTACTTGGAAGGTTTGTTTCAAATTGTCAAGGAACAAGTATTTTTTTTAACAAGATCTGATTATGCGTTAATAAATAGTAAGATGAAGAAAAATTCGATATACTAGGTACAATAACGCCTAAGAGCCCAAAAATATTTCGAATAGGAATTCTAGGATTCGATTCTTTTACCGCATTGGGATATTTCGAATTCTTGAATAAACCAATTCGAGAACAGTTGGATGCCAACAAAATCATCAAAGATGGATATTCTTTATTTCTATTCAACAAGGTGCCAATAACTTCTTGATGTTGGCTAAGTGATTGAATCTTCGCCTTGGAATAAAAGGAATTGGTATTGTTGCGATCTAACCTATTATTGGGAATCAGTCCTACACTTGTCCTATCATACCTTCTTCGTGTATACGAAATAGTAGACTTGACTAACTCAATTCTTAGGAAATCGCGAATTAGATCATTTGTTCTTACCTCAACAAGAGAAGCACGAGCCCCCTCTTTTTTTCTTGTTCCCAATTCACTACTAAGCAAGTTCGAACGAATTGACTATTCGTGTGATAAATTCTTTGAGTTAACTTGCTATTTTCATGAGAAATAAAATTGACAAGTCGAAGTTGGAGATTATCCTCTTCTTGAAGGAGATCCTGCGGGAAAAGTGTTGCTAAATTTATCCCTTCGTCCATTTCATATGCGACTGCAGGTCGAACCGAAACAAAATACTTTTCCTTGCTTTTGAGAATTTTTTTCCGTTGAACATAAACCCAATTTTTCCTTTTTTTTTTGATTCCTTAGAATCTTTTTTTTCTCTTTCTGGTGGTATCAAACTGCCACCTAATATCTTATCCGGCTCTTCAGAAAAATGAATATCTCCGGAAAATATTTTGAGTTCTGTATGGCTTTTTTTTCTCTTCACTCGGACCAATCCACCTAGTCGACTTCTTGTATTTTTTGTGAGTTGTGTATCGACTCCAATAATACTATTGTCAAGTACCTTTAGGGATGAGGATCTCGGCAAGATATGCAGTTCTTGAAGAATGAAAAAAAACCGATCCACTTCTTTTTGATATTTTAGACTAAATTCTTTTGTTCCTCGATGCTCAATAAAACCCTCTTTTTTTAAGATAGAATCTTCCTCCGGGCTCCCATATTCGTCTTCTGAGTCTTCCTCTGAGTCTTCTTCTAAAGTCCCATATTCCATCTCTGAGCCATCTTCAGAGCTCCCATATTCTTCTTCTGAGTCTTCCTCTAGGATTTCATATTCCCCCTCTCCCTCTCGGGTCCTATATTTGTTCTCTAGGCTCCCATATTCTTCCTCTGAGTCTTTCTCTAGAGTCCTATATTCGTCCTCTAGGATCCCATATTCATCTTCTAGGGTTTCATATTTGTCCTCTAGAGTCCTATATTCGTCTTCTAGGATTTCATATTCGCCCTCTCCCTCTCGGGTCCTATATTTGTTCTCTGGGCTCTCATATTCGTCTTCTGAGTCTTCCTCTCGAGTCCTATATTCTTCCTCTCGAGTCCTATATTCTTCCTCTCGAGTCCTATACTCTTCTTCTTGGGTCCGATATTCTTCCTCTAGGGTCCTATATCTAAATTTAACAATTCCTGAACCCCTTTTATCTTTTCTGTATCGTGGATCGTCAAAATAAGCAAAAATAGTATTTCTACGTAAAACACCCATAAAGGGTATTTCCATTGAAATACCCAACAGGATATTCGCTCTTTTTCTTGTTCTTGATGATATTGTAATGGAACGACGAACCTATTTCTTCGCTTTTTCGCCAACAAATCCGAATTATCTTGAAGAATAGAAGGATAGAAACAATTCCAATGACCGTTGGACACGATTCGATCTGGCGTTAAATAATCAAGAATTTCCCTATCTTTTTTACCAAAAGTATCCAACAGTCTATGGCTTACTTGATCATTAGCCATTGAGAAGTCAAAGATATATCTTCCATCAACAGAAAAAGAATAAGTATTCATTTGATCTTGATCCTTGTGCAGTGAAAAAGATGCTATACTGGATCTGCACATACTTACCGACAATATCCATAAATGGCTTGTTTTTGGTAATCGACGAAGATTACCATATTTATATTCGGGCGCATGGTAAACATCAGTACTCCAGTGCATTTCCCCGTCTGATTCGGAATAAATATGCTTTTGTACCTTTTCTTTAAAATGCAAAGTGGACGTTCCGGCACGAATCTCCGCAATTACTTGTTCAGATTCTACATATTGATCATTTTGCACTAGAATCAAGCTTTTTAACGGAATATTCACACTATGTAGAATATCCTGACTCTGAATAGTTACATGCAAGTCTATATAGCATAGAAAAGCAGGCTGCCCATGACGGGTACGTGTGGGGTGAACCAAATCCTCATTGAATTGGATTTTTCCATTCGAGGGGGATCGTATAAGGTCGGCAGTACCCCCTGTGAATACTCCACCAGTATGAAAAGTTCTTAATGTTAGTTGAGTCCCCGGCTCCCCAATTGATTGACCCGCAATAATACCTACAGCTTCCCCAATTCGACCAGATCCCCATGAGTGGGACTCCGCCCATAACATAATTGACAGATCCAAGATGTGCTCCGGCAAGTAAAGGGGGTTCTAATATATATTGGTTGTGCTCGAAACGGTTGTGCTCGAAAGGCTGTTATGAATCGATTGACTAATCCAATTCCAATATCTTGATTTCGAGAAGCAATGCATCGTGAATCAATATATATATCGTCTGCTAATACACGACCAATTAGTGTTTGGGCAAAAAGTTTTTCCGTCATCCCATTTTGAGGACTCACAGAAATACCTTGGATAGTACCACAATCTCTTCTACGCACAATAATATGTTGAACTACTTCAACAAGTCTACGTGTAAGATAGCCAGCATCCGCTGTTCGTACAGCAGTATCTACAACCCCTTTTCGGGCTCCGTAGCAGGAAATTATATATTCTGTCAAAGAAAGTCCCTCGCGTAAATTGCTTTGAATAGGTAAATCAATCATTTGTCCTTGAGGATCCGCCATTAACCCTCTCATACCTACTAATTGGTGTACCTGAGATGCATTTCCTCTGGCTCCTGAAAAAGACATTAGATAGACTGGATTAGAAGGATCCGTTATTCGAAAATTCGAATTCATTTCTTGTTTCAAATATTCACTTGTAGCATACCATATCTCAACGGATTGGCGTAATTTTTCTACCGCGTGTACAGCTCCATAATAATAGTGTTTCTCCAAAAGAAAACTCTGTTGTTCCGCGTCTTGGACTAACCATCCTTTAGAGGGTATTGTTAAAAGATCCTCGATTCCTAAAGAAATCGATGTAGTAGTGGCTTGATGGAAGCCCAGAGTCTTTATTTGATCCAGTATATGGGATGTATATCCCATTCCGAAATGATCTATTAATCTGCTAATAAGCCGTTTCATAGCAGTTCCGTCTATCTCTTTATTATGAAAGACCAGGTTGGCCCGTTCTGCCATACATAAGTACCCCCTTTTTTGGCTAAGTAGGATTCGACAATTGCTGAGTAGGATTCGACAATGGGCCTGAGTCAGTGATTCGAAAACTTAATTTACTCCCTTTTCTCAAACTCAATCTGGATTTGCGCGGCAAAAAAGATGGTACTAGCGAAATCAGAATGCCCCCCGAAAGGGGCATCGCCGAATCTAACTTCCTTGTTTAGATAGTGTATGAATAGGCCCGACTAAATCCTTGTATGGCTTCCTCTATTTCTCTATAAAAAGAAATATGACCAAGAGTGGTTCGAATGTATATAGAACGGATTTCTTTTTTTCTATTTCCCACTACTAGATAGTGGGCATAAATTCATGATAAGTCCCAAAAGATTCATATTGAACTTCAATCGGAACTTCTCTTGACCCAACGATGCGTTGATCTAGTTTCCATCGGAGCCACAAGGGACTGTTTAAACCGATTCGTTTCTGTCTATAAGCTCCCAGTGCATCATAGGAACTAGAAAAATGGGGTTCTTTATCTTTCGTATACTTATAATAATTGTTATTATTGTAGTTTATTTTTTTATTTGGAGAGTTTCCGCAACTATTATATCTATTTGCACAAATACCTCGACGGTTTCCAATCGTTAATACATAAAGTCCGATAAGCATGTCTTGGGTTGGCACACAAATAGGATCTCCAATAGCGGGAGACAGGAGATTCATATGAGAAAACATAAGTAAACAGGCTTCCGCCTGAGCTTCCAAGGATAAAGGGAGGTGAACAGCCATTTGATCCCCATCAAAGTCCGCATTGAAACCCTTACACACTAATGGATGTAAACAAATAGTACGTCCCTCTACTAAAGTGGGTTGGAAGGCCTGTATGCCTAATCTATGCAGGGTAGGTGCTCTGTTCAACAGTACAGGATGTCCCCGCATAACTTCTTGAAGTATTTCCCATACAATGGGTTCCTTTTCCCAAATTTTCCTTTTAGCAATCCTGACATTAGAAGTAGCACGTTTCGTGATTAAATCGCGAATTACAAATAGCTGAAAAAGCTTTATTGCTATCTCTAGAGGTAATCCACATTGATGTAATGAAAGCGAAGGACCCACAACAATGACAGAACGCCCCGAGTAATCGACCCGTTTCCCAAGCAGAGTTTCGCGAAACCTCCCCTCTTTACCCTCAATTACATCTGAAAGTGATTTGTATACTTTATTGTGACCATCCCTCGTCGGTTGCCCGCGGGACCCACTATCAAGAAGTGTATCCACGGCCTCTTGTACCAATTTTTCCTGGCACATTACTAAATCTGCTGGTGCTAATTCACTTCTTTTTAATAGATAGGCAAGGTTGTTGTTCCGACGGATAACTCTCTTATAAAGTTCATTAATATCTGAAGTCACTACTTTATCCCCAGATCTATAAACAATGGGTCTCAATTCGGGAGGAAGAACGGTAATAAGCACAAAACCATCCATTCTGGTTCTACATTTGTTTGAATAAAATGTTTCGCCAATTGCATGCGTCTAATCAAAAAAACTTTTCTTATTCGTCTTTTTCTATCTTCCCATTCATCTCCACTATACCCTCGTCTTCTAATTCGTTCCATTCAACCAAAGAATTCTCTATAATAATTCGCAAATCTAAATCCGCTAATTGTTCTCTAATAGCACCTGCTCTGTTGCAATTTCCCGATTTTGAAATGTTGCAAAGCCTGGGGTAGAAAAAAAGGGAGAAATACTGTGGTTACAGGATGCAATTTCATCTTCGAATAAACCCGTAATCGTAAGAAAGTGGGTTTTTTAGCGCTGGGCCTAGCAAAAGAGAAATCACCATATACTAGGCCCTCCAATTTCTTAAGGGGTTTATCTAAAAGATTCGCAATATAACTAGGAAGACCTTTCAAATACCACACATGAGTCACTGGACATGCTAGTTTGATGTATCCCATTTGATATCTTCGTATCCGAGAATCAACAAATTCTACCCCCATTTTTGGCAAAATCTTTCGTCTTCGTTTTCAGCTACGCTCGCTCGAGAGTTTCCCCCAAGCACAAATTCCGCTTTTTATGGGTCCAAAGATTCTTTCGCAAACAATCCATCTTTTTCTGGTTTAATCGGTTTTTTTAATGAAAAGTGGAGGGCCTGTGACTTCGCCAACGACTTCCCCATTAGGTAGATTTTTTTTAGCCCAAGCCCTTATTTGTTGAGGGGAAACGAGTCCAATTTGAAGTTGTTTATGTTTATATTGGTCAATCATAAAATAGAAATAAGAAAAAAATTTATTTTATTCCGATCAAACATCCTCCCTATTAACCTGGAAGTTCTTCTCAGATACAAGGAAATGGTTCAGTTCTAAAGCCAAAATCGTAGTTCTCGAACGAGCACTCGAAAAGATTCTGGCGGACCCTCGTGATTAGGCACTCTTTTTCCCCAATCGTAGCATTAAGTATTTCTTGGCGAGCTATAAGATAAATCAATTTATAAGTAATATCTCTTGTAAAATATGAGCAACACCAAATCCTTCTAAAGCCCAAACTTCCATTTCTCTATTCGTTGTCCCCCTTGCTTGGCTCTTCCTCTAACGGGTTGTTGGGTAACAAGTGAGTAGGGCCCAGTAAACGTCCATGAATTTTCTCATCAACTTGATGAATTAATTTTAAGATATAGGACTTCCCTATTAGACAGGCTGTTCGAAGGGATCTCCTGTTCTTCCATCAAATATTCTGCTTTTTCCCGGGTACTCGGGTTCAAATACCCATGGTTTTTTGTTTGTTTACTGGTTTTCGTATAATTCCGAAAACACAAGTTTTCTTGAAGCCTCTTGCTCATACTCTCATCAAAGGGTGCTATTCTATAATGTTTCTTTAGCAGATCCCCTGCTAATCCGAGCGAGCTTTCAAATATTTGTCCCACATTCATTCGTGACGGTACTCCTAAGGGATTGAAGACCATATCAACAGGTGTTCCATCTTGCAAATAGGGCATATCTTGCCTAGGCAAAATTTTGGAAATGATCCCCTTATTCCCGTGTCTTCCGGCTACTTTATCCCCAACTTTGATTTCATGTTTCTGTAAAATATATACACGAACCATTATGTCAAAGGGGTCCCTCTGGATCCATTTCACATCGATAACGCGCCCTCTTCCACCTATAGGTAGTTTGAGAGAAGTTTCTTTTGAAGTGGATACCTCAAGACCAAAAATAGCCCGTAATAATCCAGCTTCCGCGATATACGATGATTCGCTCGCTATCTGAGGCGTTAATTTACCTACTAAAATATCGCCAGTTTCTACCCAGGATCCCAACCCCACAACTCCATTTCTGTCCAAATTGCGGAGTAAATGTTCTTCTAGATGTGGTATTTGTTTAGTGATTTTTTCAGCGGAGCCTTGGCTTGTCGTATCCGTCTGAATTTCATATTTTCGGATGTGAAAAGAAGTATAAATATCCTCATATACCAAACGTTCACTAATTAGTACTGCGTCTTCAAAATTGTAACCCTCCCAGGGCATATAAGCTACTAAAACGTTTTTTCCTAAAGCAAGTTCCCCGCCAACTGTAGCTGCTCCCTCCGCTAAAATTTGCCCTTTTTTAATGGATTTACCCCGCGGAACCCGAGGTTTTTGGTGCATACAAGTATTTTTTGTTAGAGCGCCGATGGGCAACTAAAGGAATACTTATGGTCTTCCCACTACTTATAAAAGGATCTTGTGACTATCACTAGAAATGAGCTTTCCCTCGCGTTCGGCTATAACGGAAACCCTCGAATCTAGAGCTGTTTGGCGTTCCAATCCTGTTCCAACAATGCACTTCTCGGACCGAGAAATGGAACTGCTTGGCGCTGATATTAGAACTCATTAAAGCCGATTCGCATCATTATGCTCAATAAAAGGAATGAGAGAACCTCCAATAGAAAAATATTGGAAAGGAAAAATACTTCTAACATGAATCTGTTCCCATGCAATAGTCAGAAATTCTTGACGGTATCTAGCTGGAACAACCTGTTCTTCCTAAATACCCTGATTCAAGGACAAAGAATTTCCTGTGCTATCATATAATATTCATCTCTATTTGGTGATAAATAAACTACCTGTCTCTCTTTTTTTCTTTTGCTTTCTCAGATATTTCATAAAACGGACTCTCTATAGATCCCCCCAGTGATCAATTCTCGCAATGAATAGCTAACGATCCGGTAAGTCCAACATTGATTCCTTCGGACGTGTCAATGGACAAATACGCCCATAGTGACTCGGATGAATATCTCGGGTCCGAAAACTTGCAGTTCTCCCCGTCAATCCTCCAGGACCCAAACAACTCACTTTTCGCCCATGAACCGTTTTTTGTCAATGGATTGGTTTGATCAAAAACTTGAGCTAAGGGGTATGTGCCAAAAAAGGTCTCATAAGTAGTTATTAATAAAATCGAAGTTGAAGTTGGAGTTACCAAAGTTTGTGGAGTCGGTTTCGATTGACGTATGAATACTCTACGGATAGTTTTTTGAACCGCATGTTGTAAACGGCCAAGAGCCAGTCCGAATTGATCTTGTAACAGATCTGCAACCGAACGAATACGTTTATTTTTCAAGTGATTCATATCGTCATCGTCAAGTATACCCGTTCCAAATTTCATTCCAATCAAATGATCCGTAGCGGCCAATACATCTCATGGTAACAAGAATGTATTGTTCTGAGGGATATCAAGATTCAGTCTCCGATTCATATTTCGTCGACCAACTCTTCCTAATTCACATTTTTGTTGAAAAAATTTCTTTTGTAATTCCTCGCATAAGGACTCCGAAAATACCAGGTCCCCACCTACACAAGCAAATTGTTGATAAAACTCCAAAATAGCTTTTTCTTTTGACTCAATCCTCTTCTTCTCCTTAGCATTCGGGAAAGACAAGAAAATTTCGGGATAGAAACATTATCTAAAATTTCTCTTAGATTCGAACCCATAGCTGATGATAGAACTAAAATAGATATCTTTTGTTTTCTACTCACGCGAGCCCATATCCTTTCTTTTTTATCAATTGCTAATTCCGACCTTCCTCCCAATCTGATATTATAGTCCCGGTGTATATAGAAATTCCCTTATGGTCTAATTCCGAGCGGTAGTAAATACCAGGACTTAGCAATATTTGATTGATCACAATTCGGTATATTCCATTTATTATAAAGGTTCCTAAGGAATTCATTATAGGAATGTTTCCAATAGAAATGGTTTGCTTTTGCACATCGAAACCAAAAATTAATCTCGCGGATACATATAATTCGGAAGAATAGGTGGTGATTCATACACAGCATTCCTTTCTTTTATAGAGGGTTCTAGCAATTGGTATCCTTTCGCAAATAATTGAAATGCAATTTCGTGATCTGGATCTTTAATTGTGGGAAACTTCTCAAGTTCTTCCGCCAAGCCTTGATTAATGAATCTACAAAATCCCTCGAATTGGATCTGACTAAATCCGGGTATTGTGGACATTCCCTCATTTCCATTCCGGAGCATTTGAATCTTAAGTTTCCCATTTATAGAAGAAAAATTCCATTATCAGCTCACTCTTCATCAATCCCTACGGATCAATCTAGCAATCATGGAATCCATATTCTGTTTACTGAATCACATGAAATTCTAGGGAACTCCACATACGTATTTCATATATGTATTTCATACATATGAATAGAGACGATTTCGACGAAAGTTCTAATTTAGCAGGGGTCGAAATGGAATCAAAATCAATTGATAAAACAGTCCTAGAAAAAAATTCTGCCACTTAAACTTTATGATATTCTAAAAAGATTGGATAGCAAAGATTTCTCGTTTTATCTCCTTTCTATGAAAGGGATAAAGCCATAATAATTTATAAGCACTAGAAAGTTTGACTTTAGTTCGATTTAGAATAGCACGCTTAGTTTCTTTTTCAAAAAGAATTTGAAGGGTCTTTTTTGTTTCGTAGTAGTAGAATTGCTAGAAAATAAAGGATTTCGTTGTAGAATCCTAAAATCAAGATTAAAGTACTTTATTTTTTAAATACTTGCCAATCTAGTTATCCACCTATCTACATATCCTTTCTTTTATCGTAATTGCACTTAGGTGGGCCAAGAAGGCCAGGCTATAATCTATATCAGAGCAAATTCCCTCTTTTTTTTATTCAAGATATTTAATGCAATGAAAAATTAAAGCACGATTCCCCATAGGGATATGTACATAAGGGGGATCTGTAGATAATAATGCTGTTCGGACCTGGGGTTTCCCTATATACAGATTAGGGAAACATTTATTCTTATTCTATTTTATTATGCCATTCAAAAATAACGGGGGGGGGGGGAAATACCGATTTAAGAGTCGTTCACTACTGCAATTCAAAAATAAATATTATTATATTAATTATATTATTATTATATTAATTATATTATTATTATATTAATTATATTATTATTATATTAATTATATTATAGTTAATGGTTCTAATTTGTTCTGAATTTTGCAGCCTGCGACTAGAAATCCACTTTTTCTTCTTTGTCATCTCAATAGAATAGAAAGAAGCTGGAAGTTTTTATAGTGTTAGCAATGTGTGTTTTAAGATAGAATCCATCGAGGAGAATAAGCGAAACTGGATCCAAAAAAGCAGAAATCTATTTTTGGAAAAAGATTCTAAAAAAGAAAGTAAGTAGAATTAGATTCAAGATAAAGAAAAAAGGTTTTAGTAATTAGTAAAAAAATGTGAATGAATATTTGCTCTTTTCTCGATTTTAGATCGGATTTTTTGGCGGCATGGCCAAGTGGTAAGGCAGGGGACTGCAAATCCTTTACCCCCAGTTCAAATCTGGGTGCCGCCTGATCAATAAAATACTTAGGATTATAGTAACTGATCAAACTCGACAAATTCGTACTCCCCTAAGTTGGGGCACGAGAGTAACTAGGTTTGGCGATACTGGATTTTGAGAATCCATACCATAGTTGTACCCTCAAACTAGGGTTTGTTTTGTGGGCAGTGGCCCAAACAGCTACCAATAGGGATGAGGTAGCGTTTCCTTATTCTTTTATTAATTTAAATCGATTCGGTTCGGGAATTTCAAACTACGAGACTAAGATGTCAGAAATCTTCGTAGCTAAAGGTCCCTAAGGGGCAGTCTTTTTTCAATCTAAGATTGAAGAAGGGACTTTGCGAAGAAATAGAAAGACTTCCTAATTATCATACATTTTATTTATCGTACATCTTACTACATACATTTAGTACATCTTATGCTACCTACATACACTTAAAGTAAAGGCTACTGATTCTGTCGAGAATTAGATTGAATAGGCTGATCAAAAATCAATTTTGGGATTGTGGATAAGACCTCCTTACTCTTTCATAGAAAGATAGAAAGCGGGGCAGCAATAGGGTTTAGGTCAAAAATAAAAATAAACATGGGTAAGTTAGGTATCCAATAAATATTTATTTATCCTAATTTTATGGTATATTCTGACGTCCTTTGCTTATAAAGGAGGTAACAAACAAAAGAAAAAATCTCTCTATTCCCGCGTCTTCTATTCAGAGCATCCCCTACTCTTTTTTAGGGAAAGAGCGATGTATCATATTTCTACTTAAATGCTCTCCAATTCTACTAGAAATCATATAAGAATTTGTTAGGAGTAAATTCCTTTAACGGATTCATCCATAGTCTTAGGGCAGAAAGGCCTTTTGACTCTGTACTCTTGATTCCACTATGATTATTGATCAATAGTAGAAGAATTCTTTCATAGAAATAGGAGACATAATTTACATGGATATAGTAAGTCTCGCTTGGGCTGCTTTAATGGTAGTCTTTACATTTTCTCTTTCGCTAGTAGTATGGGGGAGGAGTGGACTCTAGGGATACTACCAATTGATTGAGTAGTCGAATTGTAGTATCAACTCTTTTCTTTAATTGATCGTTTTGCATTAATAATTTTGCCAAACTTTATTTTTTTCTCTCTTTCTTTAGTTTTGTTTCACTCTTGTAAGAAACTCTTTTAAGAAAGTAAGAAAGAGTCGTTCTATTCTACTATGTTCTATTCCAGTATAATAGAATAGAAAGGGCGATTATAGTAACTCATAATTTCTAGTAGAATAGAAATTATGAGTGAAAAGAAAGTTCTATACATAAGAAAATTAGACTTTCTTACACGAAGCTATTCACAACATATCGCACATTTTCCATTTATACTATTTTATTATTCTTAGAAAATTTTTTATGTTTTTTTTTTTGAAGGATCTCGATTGAAGCATCTCGCACCTTTTTTAAGCATGAAAGATTTGTAGGTTTTTTCCTTTTACTTTTTTTCTTTTACTATAGTCTATTCTAGTCTATTCTCGTATCCCCTCCTTGGATTCTTTCAAGGAAGAATTATCTTCGATTTTTTTGATTTTGACTTGATTGAAATTAAGTGGATGCAGTGAAAAAAGAAGTTGAATTAGACTACTATTTCAATCTACTAATCGATTCTATGTAGATTAAAGATAATATAATAGAAAGAATCCAAAGTGTGGTAGAAAAAACTATATGTAGTTCTTTCTACCACACTTTATAATTCCAATCAGACCCTTTCATTTAAGACTTGGATTTTGTATTTTCTTTAATCCCTTTTTCATTTCTTCAATGATTAATTGGAATTCCAATTAATCATTTTGACTGGCTGTTTTTACATAAATAATAAGTAAAAGGCAGTAGGAACTAGAATGAACAATGCTGTAGCAATAAATGCGAGAATATTGGCCTACCACTAGGCATAGTGGTTCCTCTGGTATATGAGCTATAGATAATCGGAAATCTAGTATGGCAGAAGCATTTCTTCTAGTGTTATGGTGTTATGGTGTTACCATGTTAGCATGGGTTTATTAATATAATGTCACGCACCTGCGTGTTCGAGAAAAAAAAACTATGGTTTTGACTTTTGGTGTATAGCTTCTGACAGTTATTTTGACTTCTACAGTGGCCAGGAACGTTTGCTAGTTGAAAAGCTTGCCGCACTAAAGAAAACTCAGAATATCTCAGTTCCAGGTGAAGTTTAATCTTCTTTCCTGAGTTATTGTAGTTTGCATCTGTCTCATGGGTTTGACTCCTGAATCCTGAGCCTGTTTTGTGCCTTTTCTTTGGCTTATACAGAAACTACAAAAATAGAAAATTTTCAGGAGAGAAGTCATCATCCATCTGCAAAGGGAAGATCATTCTGGGGATCTATCTGGAATTTGTTCAGGTAGACATCATTTCTCATTATTTTTCTTGTCATGAAATGTAAGTAGGCCTATACTGATTACACCAATATTATTTTCTTTTTTATTTATCTGCCAAGCTAGTTGTTTCAGTACTAAGTGCATGACGAAAAGGACAGACTTGGTGCTCTTCGAATCTCAGATTGCTCTTTTTTTGGAAAAAAAAATGCTATTTAAAGGCAAGCACGGATGTATATGTGGTTCAGATGCCTAGCTTGTCTACATTGCCTTCATTCTGTAAAACGTGATTCCACTTCTTATAAGGCTATTTAATAACTCTTTTTATATCATTCTAGGGATGATAAAGGTGATCAGAAATTTGCTTCAATCAGTGTGCAACCTATTATCCCAAGATGGAATTCTTGCCGAGGAACTGATACTGCTGTTCCGTTGCTGTTAAAAGGAGTCCTCATGAGCGCAGCATTCTTATTTGTAATCAGCAGTAAACTCAGGTACACTGGGAAGCGCATTGACCGTCCAACTCAAGCCAAAATACCTGCAGAGCCAGAGTGAATTTCTGTTGTCTTCATTTTTGAACGTTAGCGGCATCACAGTTTTGATGATCATAAAGACATATCTTTGCCGTGCAAAGCTTAAAAAGAATCCAGCCCAGGCGGCTTTGCTTGTAGTGGATGGTGTCCAGACGTAGCAGTAACAGTTAACAAAGGTGACAGAATGATATGGCCTGCTTCTCATTAGTCGTTTCTTGATTCATTATTCCAATATGTACTGTACAAGTTCAAGACACTTGCAGCAATTTTGAGTTTTGGCAAAAGCCAAAAGGAAAGACATGAAGAAACATGGACGTGGGCTAAATGTACACTGTATGCATCTTGTCTGCACAAAGTTTTGTAATCTTCCGGGCCTTGTATTAACAACGAAAGCTCAGCTAAATCGCGAGCTACCGAATCAAATACAAACTCTGGGAGGGGATCACTCCACATAGAGGAGCAACCCGGGTCCCAACTCAACGCAACTTTAGCAATCTCGTGCGCAGACGAGTTACACAAACGTGGAACATTAGACACTTTTATACACCTAAAATGCTCATGGAAGAGCTCTCGAATACACCTAAACAGTATCCCATCCGACGCCAAATCACTAGTCCTCGATGTGATTGCCTCCCTAAACTGACTTGAGTCGGTCTCCAATTCAATCCTTGAAATACCATATCTTTCTGCAGATTCTAGAGCAAACAGGCAAGCTGTTGTCTCCGCTGACAAAGCGTCAAGGACTGGGCTTATATTTGCCGCACCCGCTAACATTGGCTCACCAGTGTGATCACGAATTATAAACCCACAAGCCCCAGCATTACCCTCTTGCTTGAAGGCACCATCAAAATTTATCTTTAGAATCTCTGGTTCAGGTGGCTTCCAAGCATTTCGGGTCCTGAGTGGATTAATCCGGGTGCCTACATCACTTTGGATATCACTAATCATGGAATTGACCGCACTAACCACATCAAAGCAGATTGGGGCTGTTTCACCAGCGTTGATTTTATTCCTGGTATCCCAAATTTTCCACAACAATACCACTATTCGCAAACACCGATCCAACCTCAGGCCCAATATCTTTTCAACAAAATTTACAGAAGATTGGATATCCAAAAGCAATCCCCGAACATCCTCTAGCTGTGCTTCTCTAATATCTACATACAGTAAATAGCAATGACAACTATTCATCCAATCTGATTTCAAACCATCATTTTTCGCTTTGAGATCCAACAGCTCAAATACGCTGTCTATCCTTGCCATGTTCGATCGGTTTCTAGACCGTCCGCCCCAAGCCCCCAAGGCCCCAACGTCCGCTCTACGGCTCTAGCCAGCTGACGGGATCGATAGCTCTATTCGGCGCCATGTCTTTCCGGCCGCCGCCGCCGCCTCCGTCCCACCGGAATCTCCGGCGATTCCCTTCCGCCTGCTATCTCCTGGTACTCACCCTCGCTCTCCTCGTCGTCTCCACCGCCGCCAAGTCCTCCGCCGCCCCATCTCAGTACGTTTCCCCGCCTGACCCTGACCCTGTCCATCTCATCGCGCTTACCGAACTCCGTGGCGCAGGACAACGAGATCCGTCAGAAGAAGGAGGCTTGCTACACCGACGTCGAGAAGTACGTGTTAGGATGATGCGTTCTCCTCTGTTTTCTGTTCGTGGAACGCATCTGACGCGATATTTCTGAGTTCTGATGGTGGTTTCTCTCGGCTGTGCCGCAGCGGGATGTGGGGGTGGGTGTGCAGGTCCTCGCCGACGGAGAAGGAGAACTGCGTTCTGCGCTGCCTCTCGCCGGAGTGCTACGACCTCATATACGGCGGCGATCCAGTGAGTGGTGGCATCAGGATGTGGGGTTTCAGCAGCTGCGATGTACTTGATTTACTGATATTTTGCTTGGCTGCGTTGTGCAGCTTGAGGAAGGGGAGTTGGACTATGTTCGAGGCCAGGAGTACAAGTACTGTATGCACAAGTAAGAATTACCAGAACATCTCGAATATGTTTGTTTGGGGTTTGGAATGTTGAATTGGGTCTGCCTTGTGTTGAAGATTGAAGGATCGCATTGTCGTTAAGGTTGTCAAGTCGTTGATTATAAGTTGGGTTGGAGTCCATGTAAGATCCCAATCATACAATCTTAAACATAAGAATCATAGAAATAAATATGATACTATTGTTGACTGGAATCATAGAATCAGGCCCTTGATCAAGATCATAAAGGTGGAAAAATTTAAGATAAAAACATAGATATTGACAAGCATTATTGTGGGTGCATTTGTAAATGAAGGGAAATGATATTGATACTATGCCTCCCATGGTTGGCTAGCTCTCTAAACAAAAAATAAAACACATGACTAGGAAGAGAATTGAAGTATTGAGAGATCAGGAATAAGTAGTGATGATTCAGACCCAAGGTAAGATTCATTCCTTATACAAGTGTACGTTTTATCAGTCTTCATTTACTAATTTTATCATTACTATGTGTAAATCTTGGTAAATGCTATGAGAAAAATAAAAAAAACAAGGTAGATTATACATCATCTGACTCAATTTTGATTGCCGTATTCTATCTAGCAACTATGGTGTTTAAAGGGGTAAATAGTGTGGAGGTAGGTGAGCATAGTAGTTTCACCCAATGTTATTCCACCAATCGAACGTTGGGTTAATCTGCCCTGTTGATTATTATCTAAATTACATAACCTCCATGAACTGCAGACAGTAGAACTGAAGTTCAGTCCCTACTCTTCCTCACTCGACTAGAAGTATATAACTAGGGCAGTTGGTCTCTGTAGTATAGAAACTAGGATAATCGTTCTCTACGAGAAGATTCTTTGCTTGATATATTCACATGTTGCAGTTTTTATTATTCATTCTGTTCTTTTCTGTCTCCGAACTCTAGTTTTGAGCATTCTTTTTGAAACTCTAATTTTTACCTCTAAGATATCCAAGTTGTAATAGTTATAATCACCGTACTGATTTCTTTTTCTGTTTAGCACTTGACTGTCTGGCCTTGAAGTTGGTTACCTGATCATGTCCCCACACACCCACATTTGTTCTTCTTTTCAGATCATCCCTTGGAGAAAGCTTGGATGGTGTGAAGGGATCCTTCAGCTACTCATGAAGGAATGAGAAGAAAAAGGTTCTGTTAGCCCGCTGTAAATTTTATTTTGCAATCTTGAACAGGCATGCATATTTTTTAGAAAATGGAATTGTAAATTCCAGACTTCACTTTTTCCCAAAGCATCACCGGTGCACCACCTTATATTAATCTTGATGAGAGAATTTCAGTACATAATAGCCTTGGTAGTAAATAAACAAAGGTGTGTTTGGTTACTAGTCACACTTAACCTTAGTAGATTTGTCCAAGTTGGCAAGTGTTTTGTTGTTAACTAATGTTTGGTTGGTAACTAAATTTAGACAAGATCCCTTAGGCATTGCAAAGTGTGGCCCATCATTTTTTACCATGCCCGGACTAACGACCTGTATGCCTCACTGCGGCGGCCAACCAGCTGTTTGGTTGGTAATGGTTGCACTGAATCTGCTGAAGGCATTGGTTCGAGGCATGTTTGATGCATTCACCTTGGGAAGGCAAGGGAGGCATTGTTTATCTTGTTAAGTTGCAACGACAATTACGACATGCACACTTATGTACAAAGGCAAATTAAACACTGGATTACATTGTTGACCACACCACTGTTACGTGCATGAAGTATCACGAAGTTGCAATTCCTATTGTATTTTAGCCAACACTTGGGGCACCAACATTTTTTTTATGAAAGGGACCAACTAAGGGATTTTTATCTTTTAGTAGGGACCAACTGAGGTAATTTGTAAAAATAGTCTTACACAAAAAGAACTAGGGGCTAGGGTGCTGGCCTCTGGGAAACCTTATCACACTCTTTAACGGATAATAAGCTACTGAAAGGGCATACATTTCCAGTTGACTTCTGCAAAGGAGAGTGCTCTCCAGAATCTCAGCATCAGTAGCACTAGCATCCATGGTTATACCAACAGGAGCGCATTCAATAGAAGTCCCAACAGCTACTTGATCACCTTGCTTTCCCTGCATTCGCTCACACTCCCTTCTTATCGACTCAAGGCTCTCTGCCACTTGCTTCATGCTGGGCCTGTCATCCATTTGCTCTGCAAGGCAGTCAATTGCAACACGGCCGACCTTATAAAGAAGCTCAATATTCTGAGCTGGGAATGCAATCTCTTCATCATACATCTCACATGCCTTTTCGTCTGTGAAGTTCATCTTGAGGCTGTTATTTCCAGCATATGATGGCTTTTTTCTAGTTATCAGCTCTAGAAGGACAATTCCATAACTGTAGACATCACTCTTCTCATTCAGAAGACCTCCGGCATACAAAGGATCCAAGTATTCAGTGTCTGCTATTGCATTCACAGATTCAGCATACATTTTCTCTATGGAAAGTAGCCTTGATGTCCCAAAGTCAGAAACCTTTGGCATGAAGTTCTCATCAAGAAGTATGTTACCTGATTTCACATCTCCATGGAAGATTTTTGGAGCCACAGATAAATGCATGTAGCCAAGAGCTGCTGCCGACTCGGCAGCAATATCCAACCTTGTTTGCAGTGGAAGTGGAAGTCTTGGGGTGCCATGAAGGACGTCGCAGAGGCTTCCTTTAGGTGCAAACTCATAGACCAGCATTGGAATTTCCACCTCTAAACAGCAACCCAAGAGCCTAAGAATATTCTTGTGTTTAATTTCAGACTGGATCTTGATTTCATTTGCAAACTCCTTCATTCTTATTTCCCAGAATTGACCTTAAGTGGAGGTATGGGGTACTGGAGTGGAAAGCTTTTTCACTGCAACAATCTGATTGTCATTGGTGGTTCCCTTGTAGACCTCTCCCAAGCTACCTTTGCCAATAACTGTGCTATAGTTTCTTGTGATGTGATTTAATTCCTTCTTCGTGTAAATCTTGATGTTATTGATACTTGCCAGTAAAGGACCACCATTTCTCTCAAAGAATGCTCGAAGCTTTCTCTTCTCATTCATCATAAAAATAAAAATTGATAGCGCTATAACACATGAGATGCTACATATTACTCCTGTGAAAAGATAATGACAAATATAGAGCTTCAGAATTTAGACAGCTTACATCCTGCCTAGCTATCGCACCTCTCCAAACCACGTCATTTCAAATGATGTTCCCTCATTTCCAAATTATAAGTTATTTTCAGCATTTAAAGAGTCAAAACGTTTCAAGTTTGATCAAAATTATGTCCACGTTAGTAAAACTTGAAGACATTGAACCCCAGATACTGCATACGTACTGTCGGGTACGAAGGTAAGGGGTACCCTAAACCCTTCGATAAATTAACGCTAACATAGGAAACCATTTTTAAGGCAGGGACCAGCCACTACTCGGTAAGGCGCGGCCCATCACTCGAGGGCCCCCTCTACACCAGCTGCGGCGATAAGCCATGGGCCGGCCCAAATTCGACGAAAAATGACGGACCGAGGGGGCGACGGAACGACCCCCCGGCTCCACCTCGACGCGAATGACGGACCGAGGGGAGCGAGCGAACGACCCCCCGGCTCCACCTCGACGCCGAATGACGGGCCGAGGGGGCGAGCGAACGACCCTCCGGCTCCACCTCGACGCCGATGACGGACCGAGGGGGCGAGCGAACGACCCCCCGGCTCCACCTCGACGAACGAAGGACAGACGAGGGGTCGAACGATCGACCCCCCGACCTCTGCCTCGACCTCTACCTCGACCTTTCCGACCCCGTCTCTGCTCCGACCCCGTCGACGCCTCGACCTCTACCTCGACCAGGGTCGAGCGGACGGCCCTCGGACGAGGGGCTCGATTAACCCAACTGCTCCCGGCATGGGTTAAAGTGAACCCACCTAACGACATGGGCGCCCACAGTCCGCTGTCAAATCCGCCAACTCCCCGTCAGATCCCCGATTCCTATCAACTGTGCCGCCACTGTCGCACTACGCGAGTACAGACTCCAGCAGTACCCCTCGGAAAGTGAACAGTGCGACCCTCGACGACGATTTTGGGAATGCAACAGAGCCACGCAGGCTCGACCCCCCCCCCCCCTCGACCGGGGGGCTCGACTCCTCTCTCCAACAACTCCAGTACGGAAAGCCGTCCCATCCGCCCCGTCCCGCTTTAACTGTGGATTCGTGCCCCCTGCGGACATTGCGCTGCGACGACTTCTAC
>CM039139.1:16401391-16431624 GCA_022036555.1 Microstegium vimineum
GGGTAAAAGTAAACCCACCTGACGACATGGGCGCCTGCGTCCACTGTCAAATCCGCCAACTCCCCGTCCAGTCCCCGACTCCCGTCAACTGTGCCGCCACTGCCACCACTACGCGAGTACGGACTTCTACAGTACCCCTCAGAAAGTGAACAGTGCGACCCTCGACGACGACTTCGGGAACGTGACGGAGTCATACGGGGCTCGACCTCCCCCTCGACCGGGGGCTCGACCCCCTCCTCTTCAACAACTCCGGTACGGAAGACGTCCCATCCGCCCCGTCCCGCTTCGGCCGTGGGACTCGTGCCCGCCTGCGGACACTGCACTGCGATGACTTCTACTGATGCCACGACCAGGGACGCCTGAAGGACGGGAAGACCACGCCGCCACAGTGCTCGATGTCTCTTCGCCAACACTGTGTCGTGGATGCGCCGCCCATACTTCTACTGTTAGGACCCTGTACCCTCGAGTCTCCCCTTGGTCTATAAAAGGGGGACGCCAAGGTAGAGTGGGGGGACTTCTTTTTCCCGATTTCAAGAGGAGGTTGGAGTCTCTCTCGGTCGGCTCCCACTTCATCTAGGACTCTGATTCGACTTTGGCCCTCAGGGACCCTAGACCACGCCTCACACACACACATAGCCGCTCGATCGACTCCTCGGGTGGCCCGATCCGTGTAACACAGCTTGTACCCCCCCTGTACGAGCACGCTTTGGGTGCGAGATAATACAAGTCATCCTCCCCCGCGGGACGTAGGGCCTTCTTGCCCGAACCAGGATAAATCTTGTGTCCATCTTGCGTCACGTCTGAGAGAGGGAGCACGCGATATACAAATTTACTCGTTGGTGGTCTTGACCCTGTTAGGAATATGCCCTAGAGCTAATCATGTGGATGATTATATTCCGATTGTATCCATGATTAATAAAGTGTTCTTTGAATATCCATTATAGACAACTAGTATTGATTGACAATTATGTGAATTGTTTGTGGAACTCAATTACCTGAATGGTTATTCTAAAAGTTGTCCCTGGTCGGCATTCTTGTAAGAGCACACTTGAATATTAGACCAGCACATGTATTAGTTGATGGCTATGTTTCACAAGTCATAGACATGGAGATGTCAAACTAATAATGTGGGCACATATGAGACATGTAGGCTGGACTGACCCAACAAGAGAAAGTCGCTATTCATGTCATGTACGTTATGTCTTTAGACCTGAGATTGTGGTATGTACTCAAGATGTGAAACGATCTACTTAGAGACTATCAAACGCTACTCCGTTATTGGGTAGTTATAAAGGTGGCCCTTGGGTGGTCGGGAAACATGCTGTGAGACATAGACAATCAAGATGGAATTTGCCCCTCTCTTCGTGAGAGAGATATCACTGGATCACTCATGTGATTGGATCAACAAATGCATGGCCGTGCTTGGGTTAAGTGTTAACCCACGAGTTGAACCATATATCGAGTGGCGACGGGAATAACTTGTACATGGTCATAGTGGTTCGTCTGATATGATCATAGCGTATGCATAGGAGTTGACACGCCTTGCTAGAGGCCGCTATCAACTATTGGTCGAGTAAGAGTACTTGGGCCATGTCTATGTATGTGTGAGCCCATAGGGTCGCACGCTTAAGGGGCTGGAAGCCTAATTCGGGTTGGACCCGAATTAGACTAGGTTTAGGGTTTCTAATGGGCCTCCACCGTGGGAGCTCGTTAGGACGCCTATATAAGCAAGGGGTGGGCGCAGGGCGAATCGATCCACGCCTTTAGGCAGCCGCCGTCGCCTCCCCACGCTCGCGCCTTTTGCTCCTCGCGGACCTAGCAGTCCGGAGGCGCAACGCTTCCTCCCTGCACGTGTGGGATTCCTCGGAGGTGCTGCATCTGGAGCACAAGGACGAACCGCGCGAAGGGGACGTTGAGACGGACGACCACGCAACTGCACTGCCTGCTGCGACGCGCACGACTACATCAAGTCGTCTTCCGCTGCACCTGCGCGTCTAGTGGTAATCCCGTAACCTGTAACTAGCAGTAGATCCTGGTTTATGAGGTTGAAAAGTTTTGTTTTCCGGCTAGCGTAGCAACCTTGTATTCCTACAGACCCTGGGTCATAACACCGACAGTAGCTCTCAAGTCAAGCAAGGCAACCAAGAAGAGCTTTCCAAGCAAGAAAGAGGGCAGCAAGCAAGCATCTACTAGCAAGCTCAAGAAAATGAAGCAAGTGTAATAAGAGGATGACACCACTTCCTCCTCAAGTGATGATGAAGATGGTGGGGCTGGTTTTGAAGAGATCAAGGATGTTGCTTTCTTCATTAAGAAGTTCAACAAGGGCTTGAAGCAAAATGGCTACAAATTTGTGAAAAGAAGATTCCCCAACAAGAAGAAGAGAACTTGCTACAATTGTGGTAGCGCCGAGCACTTTATTGCTAAGTGCCCAAATAAGAAGAAAGATGGCTTCCACAAGAAAGAGAGACAAGATGACAAGTTTAGAACAAAAGAAGGTTCAAGCAAGTGGGTGAAGCTCACATCGGTCATGAGTGGGACTCATCATTGGAGAGCTCAAGTGATGAGGATGAAAAGCTTGCAACCATAGCCATCCAAGAGCCATCCTCTACACCGAAGCTCTTCAACAACATGAGTGATGACAATGACTACTACTCCCCTCACATTTGCCTCATGGCAAAGGGTGAGAAGGTAAAATCAAAAGCCAAAAACTCATCCTCCTACTCATGATGCTTCTAGTAGTGATCTTAGTGATTCATCTTGTGATGAAGGTTCTAGTGATGAAGAAATGGATGAAATTATAAAGAACCTAAATCCTAAAATTACACTAGTGATCACTAAGCTAAAGGAGGAATTAGAGAGCATCCAAGTAGAGTTGGACAATAGAGAGAATGACCTTGATGATCTCGAAAAATGTATATTGCCAACAAGGAAGCTCTTAAGGAAGAGAGAAGTGAGGTGAAATCCTTGCAAAAGGCCTTGGCCAAAGAGCAAGGAGATCATGCTCTCACTAAGAAGGCAAATATTTCACTCCATGAGAAGTATTGTGTCTTGGATGAAAAGCACAAAGAAATGGAGTTGCAATATAACCTTCTTTGGGAGAGCAACCCACATCCCTCTACCTTAAAGAATACCTCTATTCCCTCCACTAGCCAAGGTTGTGGAAGATGTTTTGAAATTGATATAAATGCTTATTCCACTAACCTTGCCAATATGGAAGCAATGAAGAAGGAGATTGCTAGGCTCAATGCTTTGCTACATAAAAAGTGCAATGATGATAAGAAATCAGCAAGTGGCAAAGGTGATCAACCAAAGAAGTCACAATTCAAAGATGGAAGACATCCTTTCATCAAAGATGGACTTGGCCTCAATCGTGGAGGCAAAGAGAATGGAAGAAAGATTGTCAAAGGAATTGAATGTGTTCAGTTTGTGAGCATTAGGAGAATAGGTACAGAGAGGCCTGCACAGCCAGTGGCACAAGCCTCACCCCGAGCAGCACAGCCACCCAAGGGCGGCAGTGCCGCTCCCCGCAGAAAAGGGAAGGCCACCTGTGATTCCACTGCCCACAACAAACACACAAAAGAGGTGTATAAGGTGAAGAATGAGGTGCAGAAGCCAAAGGAAACTATCTAGGCCACCCCCAAATAGGTATTCATATCAATCAAGGGCTCAAGCATCTCGCTCAAGTTTGAAATCTTGTTTTGATTTGAAGAACAATAGCAAGGGTGAAGTGATTGCCAAGCATATTGGCAATGGAAAGAATATTTACATTAATGCTTTCATTTGGGTTCCTAAGACTCTTGTTACTAACATGCAAGGCCCCAAGAATCTTTGGGGACCTAAATCAAGGAACTAAACTTGTTTTGTAGGCATACTCCTCCGGTGGATCAAGTTGGGTACTTGATAGTGGATGCACAAATCATATGACCGGAGAAAGGAGTATGTTCAGTTCATATACCCCCTCAACCGATGCTAGTGAGAACATTGTCTTTGGAGACAACTCAAAGGGGGATGTGATCGGTCTTGGTAAAGTTGCTATAACTTTAGATCATTCTATCTCAAATGTATTGCTTGTTGATTCGTTGAGTTACAATTTGTTGTCCGTTTCACAACTTTGTGAGTTTGGCTACAATTGTCTCTTTACGGATAAGGGTGTGGAAGTTCTTAAGAGGGAGGATTCCTCTATTGTCTTTACGGGTCGTTTGAAGGGCAAGCTTTACCTAGTTGATTTCAACAAAAGTAAAGCTAAGCTTGAGACTTGTTTAATGGCAAAATCTAGCATGGGTTGGCTTTGGCATCGTCGACTAGCCCATGTTGGGATGAGAAACTTGGCCAAACTCCTAAAGAATGAACACATCCTTGGACTAACAAATGTTCATTTTGATAAAGATAGGATATGTGGAGCATGCCAAGCCGGGAAGCAAGTAGGTGTACCTCACCCACCAAAGAGCATCATGACCACCACTCAACCTTTAGAGTTGATTCATATGGATCTCTTTGGACCGGTTGCCTACATAAGTATCGGGGGTAACAAATATGGATTAGTAATTGTTGATGATTATTCCCGTTTTACTTGGGTGTTCTTTGTTTATGATAAGTCTCAGGTACAAGATAAGGTGAAAACCTTTGTGAGAAGGGCTCAAAAGGAATTTGGTCTCCCAATCAATAAAGTGAGAAGTGATAATGGGACCGAGTTCAAGAACACCATGGTGGAAGAGTTTCTTGATGATGAGGGCATCAAACATGAGTTTTCAGCTCCTTACACCCCTCAACAAAATGGTGTAGTAGAGAGGAAGAATAGGACTCTCATCGACATGTCAAGGACAATGCTTGATGAATACAAGACTCCGGATATCTTTTGGTGTGAAGCAATCAACACCGCTTGTCATGCCATCAACTGTCTCTACCTACACAAGAAGCTTAAGAAAACTTCCTATGAACTCCTAACCGGTAACAAACCAAAGGTGTCATACTTTAGAGTTTTTGGGTGCAAAGTGTTTATTCTCAACAAAAGGCCCAAAACCTCTAAGTTTGTACATAAAGTTGATATTGGCATACTACTTGGTTATGGATCAAATGAGCATGCCTATCGTGTTTTCAACCAAACCGTTAGTAGAATTTAGATCATGATAGATGTGACATTTGATGAATCTAATGGCTCTCAAGTCGAGCAAGTTGATGCAAGTGTTGTAGGAAAGGAGGATCCACCATGTGAAGCAATCAAGGACTTGGCCATAGGAGAAATTAGGCCATTGGAAGAAGAAGATGTTGATCATGAGGAGCCTCAAGATGTTGCTGCTCAAGATTCCGCTGTGATACTCAACAACCAACAGCAACACACACCTATTGCTTTTCAGCAGGGCGGCAGTGCCGCCCCCAGTGAACCAGCAGCAGGCAGTCCAGCCAGCACTTCATCACCTCAAGGGCTTAACTTAGAGCCTATATTTGAACAATAAAAATATGCTAGTGTAGTAGAAGATCAAGGAGGTGTTGAACATTCAAGACTACGCCAAACTATACAACGGGATCACCCCGTTGACAACATTCTTGGAAGTATCCGCAAGGGAGTAATGACTCGTTCTCATATTGCAAAATTTTGTTGATATTACTCGTTTGTTTCCTCCTTGGAACCCTTGAAGGTAGATCAAGCACTTGATGACCCGGATTGGATTATGGCTATGCAAGAAGAGCTAAACAACTTTGATAGGAATCAAGTGTGGACTTTGGTGGAAAGGCCCAAGACCAATGTAATAGGCACCAAATGGGTATTCCGCAACAAGCAAGATGAGAATGGTGTGGTGACAAGGAACAAGGCAAGATTGGTGGCTCAAGGGTTCACTCAAGTAGAGGGTTTAGACTTTGAAGAAACCTATGCACCGGTAGCAAGACTTGAAGCAATTCGAATGCTTCTAGCTTTTGCTGCTCATCATGACTTCAAGTTATATCAAATGGATGTCAAGAGTGCATTTCTTAATGACCCAATACAAGAGTTGGTTTATGTTGAGCAGCCACCCGGTTTTGAAGACCCCAAGTTCCCCAACCATGTCTTCCAACTCCAAAAGGCGCTCTATGGGCTTAAGAAAGCACCAAGAGTATGGTATGAATGCCTTAAGGAATTCTTGCTCAAGCAAGGCTTTGAAATAGGCAAAGCTAATCCTACTCTCTTTACTCACAAGCTCAATAAAGATATCTTTGTGTGCCAAATATATGTCGATGACATGATATTTGGTAGTACTAATGTTTCATTTTGTGAAGAGTTTAGTAGGACTATGACTAAGAGGTTTGAGATGTCCATGATGGGTGAGCTCAAGTTCTTCCTTAGTTTTCAAATCAAGCAATTAAGGGAAGGGACTTTTCTATGCCAAGCCAAGTACACCCAAGACATGCTAAAGAAGTTTGACATGGTGAATGCAAAGCCTATCAAAACACCCATGCCAATCAATGGACATCTTGATCTTGATGTAGAAGGGAAGGCCGTGGATCAAAAGGTATATCATTCCATTATCGGCTCTCTACTTTATCTTTGTGCATCTAGGCCGGACATAATGCTTAGTGTGTGCATGTGTGCTAGATTTCAAGCTAACCCGAAAGAGTGCCACTTGGTGGCGGTTAAGAGAATCTTGAGATATTTAGTACACACTCCTAACCTTAGCTTGTGGTATCCTAAGGGCTCCAAGTTCGATCTACTTGGCTATTCGGATTTCGATTATGCCGGTTGCAAGGTAGACCGAAAAAGAACTTCGGAGACGTGTCAATTCCTTGGACGGTCCCTAGTGTCTTGGGGTTCTAAGAAGCAAAATTGTGTAGCTCTTTCCACCGTCGAGGCCGAGTATGTTGCAGCCGGCGCTTGTTGTGCTCAACTACTTTTGATGAGGCAAACCTTAAAAGATTTCGGATGTCAATTCACCAAGATATCTCTCTTTTGTGACAACGAGAGTGCCATTAAACTTGCAAATAACCCAATTAGTCACTCTAGAACAAAACACATAGACATCTGTCATCACTTCTTGAGAGACCACGAATTAAAAGGAGATATCGCAATTCTCCATGTGAGCACCGAAAAGCAACTAGCCGATATCTTCACTAAGCCTCTAGATGAGACAAGGTTTTGTGCTTTGCGTAGTGAGTTAAATATACTTGACTCTTGTAACCTTGTTTGAAATTTAGCACACCATTGATGGTCAACCTAGCGACATAGGAAAAGCTTTATGAAAATCTTCAATAATGTGTTTCAAAACTTTTTCAAAAGACCAAGTAAGGCTCGTGACCATTGTCTGTAATGTTGAATGCTTACTGGTCATGACTCTTAGGCATATATGTCCATATCTAATATAAAGAATAGTCCAACTGGATTTAGCCCTGTAGGGGTTTTTCACCCAGGCCAGCAGTGCCGCCCTTTAAGGCCGGCAGTGCTGCCCTCTGTCCTTTGGGCAGATTCGGGTGAATCTTTCGTGGACTCGTGGGCCTTTATAAAACCTATCCATTGCTTTATGCCCACGACCACGCCGCCGCCTCTTTGTCCATAACCTCCCTCACCTCTCCTCTCTTCCATAGAGGTGCCTAGGAGCTCCATTGTCGTCCCCTTGGCCGGCATTGCCACTCCCCAACCCTCCACCATCAACTTTCTGCGAGATTGGTGGACGTGCTGCTTGTGAAAGGCAGCCCTCTCCTCTTTCCCCTTCAATCCAATGTATTTGGATCAAGGTGAAACCCTAACCTAATTTTTTTGGTTCGATCTATGCAATGTGATGATTCTAGTTGGGGATTCATGTTTCTGGGAGATGTATGAAGGGATTGAAACTAGGATTAGGGTTTGGATTGAGTGGATTTGGTTTCATCCATCTTGGATGAACAGGGGCAGGGCGGTAGTGCTGCCCTGGGGGTCGGCAGTGTTGCCCCTAGCAGAATCCATCTGCTAAGCCTCTGTTTTCTAGGATGGGTAGGCCCAGATGTGCTAAATTCATACCCTAATTCAAAGTTTTGGTCTCTGAATATATCATACCCTTCATATCCTTGGCTAGGGCTTCCTATTCTATTTCAATAGACTGTGATTCTGAAATTTTGACAAGGTGTAGAAGTTGTTGAAACCAAGATTTAGGCATAGAAAGAAACCTGGAGAAAATCCAGTGAAGCTCATGAGGGCGGCAGTGCCGCCCTACTCCTGCTGATTCAAATAGCAAGCTTCTACTTGAGTTCTTCTCTGAATTTCTTTCTTTGTTTAACCCTTGTTTTTAATTTCATCTACACACTGTCATATATAGTTTCTTATATAGTCTCTATATGTGTTGCATAGATGAATCCCGGTGGTGAAGTAAGTGCAGCTAGTGCTAGGAGAAAGAGGGTTGGCAAGGCACCAAGTCGCAAGGCAAGTGGAAAAGTTTAGATGTCGTTATGACAGGGATGCAGCCTTTGATCAAGAAGAGAGAGATCAGATGGAAGGTTATATCATACCTCAGTGGCCGGAGACACCCCTGCACCTCACTGAGTTTGACCATGGGTACATGCAGGATGTTGAGGGTGAGTACCTACTAGCAGCACCTCAGGACACCTACCACCATCCTGTCACTGATTATTCTAGAGCTTGGAAGGCTACTCAGGAGGCAAGGGAAGTTAATCCCTACACTATGCCAAAGATGAGAGGTATTGACTATCGCTTTTGGAATGTTTTTCATTCCAACTTCTATGCTACTGCCATCTTTGCTAGGCCAGCGAGCAATATATGCAAGATGCAGTACATTGACTTCTCAGAGTTAGAGAGCAGGCAGGACACTCAGCTGACAGGAGCTATCAGGGTATGTGACCGCTTTCAGATGACTGACCTCATGGGCTTCAGGTATGACTGGAACACAGAGATTCTTTCTCAGTTCCATGCTACTTATTTTTGGGATCAGGAGGCTGATGAGATACACTGGATGACTAACGGTCGTCACTACCATTGTGAGTATGTCACTTTCTGCCTCATACTTGACTTTGGGAGCGAGCATAGGGCTCTACCTAGTATCCACCAGGGTGCTAGAGCTGAGCCACAGTCAGTGAGCTACATATGGGAAGATCAGGTTGATGGTGTGCCAAACTATTTCAGGACCAACCTCAGGAGCCTTCACTACATTCTGAACAACTTCATCAGAGTTACTCTCAACCCCAAGGACAATGCTACAGATCTTAATGGCTATATCACCAATGTCCTTGCTCAGTTTCCAAATGGTGAGAGATTCAACATTCCGAGGTTTATTTGGGTTGAGTTAGCTTCTGCTTTGGATGATGCCAGGAGGAGGCTACCATATGCTCCTTATCTTCAGTTCATGATTAAGAGGGTCACTGGGAGGAGGTTTCCCAAGGGTTGTGAGCACACCATGTGTGTGATTAAGAAGACCAGAGGAGGTGCACCACCAGCTACTGCTCCACCAGTTCCACCTTCTACAGGTGGTGGTACCTTTCAGAGATAGAGGGACATCCCAGAGGGTTCTCATTCTCGCTCATGCTCACATGTCAAATCCAGGAGCGGGAGGAGAATGAAGAAGTTTGGGGAATGGATCAAGGTCATCTTCACTACTTGCACTTATCAGGCCAGAATCACATATGAGGAGCAGGTGGCGAACAGAGAGGCTATCGGGGGAGCTAGGGAGTTGGTCGGTCTTCCACCGCTTGCACTAGTGGAGGCCCCTCCTATGTTTCCTAACTTGCCTCATTTGTTAGTTTCCAGTGATGAGGATGATGATGCTGATGAGATCAGAGAGCAGGGTTAGTGGGACAGTTCTCAGTGGGCTCCTTGTGATCGTGTGTATGGCAGGAGACCTCGCCGTCAGCAGCAGCAAGAGGATGAGGAGGTTGTAGGGACTTCTACCGTTGTGCCTCCACCTCACCACTCAGCCCGTCAGCGCTTCACTCAGACTACACACCGAGCTGGTCGCGCCGTGCACGTCTCCACTAGCGATGATGAGGAGTGATCGATTTCCCTTCTCTTTTCTTCTCTTTTTGGCGCTTGATGGAAAAGGGGGAGAAGTTTAGGGGGGGTCAACCTTTTTCGCTGCAGCTTTTGGTTCATGTCATATCCGTTGAGAGTTAGTTTGATAGCATGTGAGGTTGAGTGCCGCCGCAAAAATCTATTTTATGTAATAAGACACTAGTTTGACTCTATTTGTGTTGGATATGGACATGTATTTATGGATTTCGATTTAGCTTGTCATATTCTATGCTTGAGGTGCTTTAGACTTGTTTTAACCTATGTAGAAAATTGTCTCTTACCTGACTGTTATAGTCAGGGCGGCAGTGCCGCCCTCCAGGGTGGTAGTGTCGCCCCCTGCTACAATAGTCAGGGTTGAGTGTCTTTATTTGATATAAACTGTCATTTGCATCATGTTTTATCCTGTGACACATATTTTGAGCACCCCACGGCAAGCATGGATGTAGGGGGACGCCCCAAATCACTTTGCATATGTGAAACTTGGTTTCTTATACCAATTTGAGAATTCAAATCTCAATTCACATATTTAGGGGGAGTTCTCTACACCCATGACTTGTAAATCTTAGATTATTGATTATCTTTTGTAAGCTTGAATTGGGTTGTCATCAATCACCAAAAAGGGGGAGATTGAAAGTGCAATCAAGCTCTAAGTGGGTTTTGGTGTTGATGACCGCTTAATTCAAGAACTAATGAGATCTATCGAGATGACAAGCAGGTAATGACAAAAAGAGAAAGACATAGAGAAGGTGGAGGTACCCTAATTCTTATGGTGGCTTCTCTACTCATCAAAGGTTTAAATTCATTTATGGTTTGAATTTGAGTATAGGAATGTCGTACTATTAAGGGGGATTCTAGTGCTGTTTGATCAGATGTGAATCACATGCTCAACTCTTTACCTCAGACATGCACTCAGCTAGCTCAGTGTCCAGTCCAAGATCCAAATCCAGCAGACACACTGAGCTGACTGCCGCCCTCTATTTCCAGTAGTTTTTCTTGTCTATAAATACCCGTTGGAACGGTCTCCACCTCACCAGTTCAGTACCACTTCGTCTTCCTCCGAATCAGACCGTTGCAAATAGAGCTTTCTCTCCCTCTCTCTCACTCCATTGTTGTCTTTCACCCTCCAAGCAATCCCACACTTCCAACCATAGATTCTTAAGGGAAAAGGCAGCAAAACACTAGAGAGTGGATCTACTACTTCCCAAAGTCTAAGAGCTTGTGGTTCTCGTTTGGTCGGCGGTGCTAGGGTTTATTACCCTTGGAGCTTGCTCCTAGCCGGCTAGGCGTCGCCCTAGAGCTTGCCCCTCTCTTGTGGCAGCCTAGGGAGGTTTGTAATCGCTGTGGGAAGTTAAGAAATTACCCCTCATCTCAAGGATTCACTTCCTTGACTTGAGATTGAGTTGGAGTTGCAAAGCTCCAAGCCTTTATGGCACCTCAACAACGTGGACTTAGGCAAGCCTTGGTGGCGAGCTGAACCACGGGATAAATCATCGTGTCTTGTGTGCTAGTCCCCTAGGGTTTACTTCTTGCAATATATCTTGTGCTAGGGTTTGTGTTGGTGATTCGAAGAAAAGAAGCATTTTCGTGGTAACCAGTCTTCGAACTGGTTCTGGTATTGATTTTGCAGGGAAGGACTCACCTTGGTACCTAGTATCTCTCTGCCAAAACTCATCTCGTTCTGCTCAATATTTGTAGGCCGGCAGTGCTGCCCTCTATGGGCCGGCAGTGCCGCCCTGGTGTTTAACATTTGCTCGAGTTGAATTTTTACCGGCCTATTCACCCCCCCCTCTAGGCTATTTACCCTTCCTGAGATCCTACAACCCCATACACGCAGGCTTTCGTCTACTTCCCGGCTAACGGTTCGAGGGACGACACTACATACATCTTCCTTCATCGATTGTGGTCCACGACTTCGCGCAACTCACTATGACGACTAGTGGGAATGGAGCCACCAGTGCCTCCGGCACAGGTCCCTCCGCGGGGTATACTTCGATCTCGATCTCCCTATTCATCGTGTTCTTGATTTTATATCTCTCTGATAGCATTGTTAAAATTACACATGTGTATATATCTGTTGTCATACATTTGTTACCGTCTTTCTGAATTGGATTAAATTAAATCTAAAAATGCCTATTTATCTTACAACCGCGTGTGCATGCAACAGCTAGCCAAGCCAATGGGATATACATATATGTGCTGCTGCTGATCGATCGATATGTTTCTCCTTCTCTCTCAGCTGGATCACTCTCACCTAGCAGAAACTATATATATAACCTACATACAACTTAATTTCTTCTGAATATATAATGCGGGGGTTACCAACTGGCCTGCGTTGTAACAGAACCGTCTGAATTATAAGAAATGAAGTACTAAAGTAGCCGAATTAACTGCCACTTACGATTACTTGAGCCCATATAATCCCGGTAGTCCATGAAATCTCGAAGGATTTCAAACATTTCCACAATACAGCCAAGATCGAGATAGTTCAGTAGCACCATTCACACGATATAAAGTCCAACATAATAAAATAGTATCGGAGTGCGAAGACTCAACAGTTATTACAAACCATAGTTCGAATTGAAATAGAAACGGAAGTCTTTTAAACACGATCATCTCCAAAGTAGTTCTTAATAATATGCCAGACTAGGGACATATCCCGCAACAGCAAAAGAAGAGTCTGGAAGTGACCAAGCCCATGGTCTAGAAGTCATCCCCAACGGGGGTAGAGACAATTAACACAATAACCATGCAGGAGCTGACCATCTGCAAAACAACATGGGATAAAAACCTGAGTACAAGAGGGTACTCAACAAGGCTTAACCGTCATAAATGAAAATAAAGACTCCAAGGAGTATGAAGGCTTACGGTGGTTTAGCTAACTCTTTTGTTGAAAAGCATGCGACTAACCTTTCAAGTTTTAGTAAAGATATAGCAGCAAGCTTTTAGTAATATTATCTGTCATCTACATTAGCCACTAGTCTATATCAAGCATGTTGGGATTAAGCATACAGGAGATCCATCATGATTCCAGGCTTTCCACAAACCGGATTACCATCATTAGTTCCATAGTCGTGTAAATGTTGTCATTTCCCTAGTCAGATGCTCTCTAACCAGGAGCGATGGCGATTCGAATCAGATTCCTACTCAGCTGAGGGGGTATTCCCTACACAAACCACACTCACAAGCCACGTGAGTTACAGGTCACCGGAGACACTATTCGGGTAAAGTCGCGGGATGAACAGGGACCACCGACACCCAAGGGCCGCCCGAAAGCCAACAGCTGTGAAGGTCTTAGATTGCGCCCCTGTGTCCGAACCCCGCCTCGCACTAGCACGATGCGTCACGATCCAAACCCGACCCGAATAGTGTACCGGCTTCACGATCGGAACGAGTTATCCTTCCAGTTAAGTGTAGGGCATGCGTTCAACATGACCAGAGGGACGACAACACGAACAGTCCTTAGTTGACACGGTCGAGTCACCCCATCCAAAGTATAGGGAGTTTCCCACCGATTTTAGTTCCATTAACCATTCCGGCTATTATTCTGAGACAACCCATATCACATGATGAGGATATATCCTATATCTCGCGGGTAATGAAATCACCCGACTTCTACCGAACTAAGCCAACTAAGCATGACTGTCACGATCGAACTTTGGGTAACAAGGTAAAGGTATGGAAAGGATAACAAGGTAATATGCATCAACGGTTGCATCCAACTCCTATACTTAATGCATCAATGAAGTGTGAATAATAAATGTTAGACTTTTACAAACCAGGAGAATGCTCTGGGGCTTGCCTTGCTCAAAGATGCTGGCGACGTGGTTCGGGCACTCCTGCAGCTGGTCCTCCTCACCGGGCTCTTCGGGCTGCACCTCCTGAGTGGCTGGCTCCTGCTCATGCGTCACGTTCTCCGGGTTCTCGTCCTGCAATCCTGTATGATGCCATGCGAGCACATATAAGCACATGCGATGTAATGAGAACATGATGCGATGATATGAATGTGAAGTGCTATAGGTAACACTTAATAAATTCCAGCACGCATAACAGAGGTGTAGGTTGAGTATCATAATTAATCAATTAAGCAAGCAAGGTTAACTAATAACCTCTCCTAAACAAGCATAGGATAGTACTTAAAATAAAGTTGTACTATGAAAAGCATCAAACAGTTCAGCATGCAATTTTATTTAATACTACTAAATATTAGGATACCTCAAAAAAGTATCAAATATTTATATTGCATAAAACAATCATTAAAATTCATTAACATAGTTATTTATCATATTTTAAACCCTACACAGATTTGCTGAACAGACCATAGGGTAGCTCATATTTTTCTTAGGTAGCTCTCTGCTGCAGAAACCAAACAAAACAAGTTTCATATTTTTCGGAGCTATAAAACATTAACTATGCATTTCCCAAGTTTTAGCCTTAAACAAGATTAAATAAATCTATACAGAAAACTTATACAATAAATCATGCAAAATACATCAGACTGTAGATCTAAGCAAAAGAAACCTAACAAAACTAGTTTGACATTTTTAGCATTTTTCTGTGAATTGATATGCAATTTACAAGCTCAAAACGAATTAAAAGAAATCATTTTTCTTTTCTGATTAACCCTAATTGCTACGTGCACCCGGGAACACACACATGCACACGCCACAGTGGCCGACAGGTGGGACCTCGGGCCCACGCGTTAGCCACCCATGCACGCACACACACAAACGCACACGACGGCAGCGCTGCTCGTCGCAGGCGAGGTCCCCGGCGACAGGGAGGGCAGCACCGGCTCTATCTTGGTGAGACGAAGCCGACGGTGGCCTCGGCTTGCCGAGCGCACGCTCGGGGTGAGCTCCCCGCTGGCCATGGTGGCACGGCGGCACACGGCGCATGGCGGCAGAGCAGCTGCGGCACGGCGCGACGAGCGGCGGTCGAGCCTCGCGGTAGCTCCGCGGAGCTCGACGGGCGGCGCGCAGAGCAGAGGGCGGATCAGGCGGCGCGGAACGGCGTGGCGGTGCTCGAAGCAGGGTGCGGCAACCGCGGCGCAGCGGCGCGCGATTCGCGCTGGTCGTTGGCTTATCGTGGCAGCTGAGCGGCGTCGCGGATGCGGGAAGGCGAGGCGGAGCGGTGGTGCGCACGGTGGTCGGCGGCGTGGAGCAGAGCGGCGGAAACGGTGCGGCGGACGACGGCGCTCACGGTGCGCTGCGCTGCGCTGCTGCTGCTTGAGCGAGAGAGAGCAAGAGCGAGGGAGACAGAATAGAGGGAGGGAGGACCGGGGCGTGTCCACTTCGGATCAAGGCGCGGCTCGGCCAGAGCTCGGCGTCCACGCGGCCATCGTCGGCGAGCATGGCGGCCACGCGGCGGGCGGCGTCTGCGCGCGGGGCGCTGGCGCGGCTCGGGCCGGCTTCGGCCAGTGGGCCGAATGATTGGCGTCGGCCCACCAGGTAAGTTTTCCTTTTTTCTATTTTCGTTTTTCTGTTTTATTTTACCAAATTTATTTCATACTACAATTTGATCAATTTCAAATGCTTTTCAGGTTTTGGTGCAAAAATAAAAGTTGTTCAGGATTTTAAACTGCACAAAAAAGCTTTAAACCATAAGATCAAAATGGGTTTACTTTTTAAACTAGGAGATTAAACTCAAATTAAGGGCTAAAGGATTATTAATTTAATTAAAGCTAAATTGATTCATATTTCAGGATTTAAACATATTGAAACAAACAGGAATCAAACAAAAGTAATTAACATATGAAATGATGATGCTATGCATGTATGCTTCGTGAGATGAATGCTTTTAGGGTTAATTAAGAACGATTTAATTATGCTTAACACTTGAGGTGTTATAGCCCTTCCCCTCTTAAAGAAATCTCGTCCCGAGATTTGAGTTATGAACCATTCATCATAGAAGTCTTTGTAAGCCCTCTTTAGATATTCTGCTGTTTCCCAAGTAGCATCTCTTTCATCATGGTGATCCCACTGAACCTTGTAGGTCCTTACCACTCGTCTTCTTGTTTCCCGATCCTTGGTGTCCAAAACTTTTACCGGTTGTTCCTTATAAGTCAAGCTTGGATTAAGTGTGATTCCTGGACTCCTTAGTCCTTCCTCTGGTACCCTTAAGCACTTCTTAAGTTGAGACACATGGAATACAGGGAAGATCGAACTCATACTTTCTGGTAACTGCAACTCATATGCAACTGGACCTTTCTTTTCAATGATCTCATAAGGACCAACATAACGAGGAGATAGCTTCTTCTTGCTCCCAAAACGCTTTACCCTCTTCATAGGACTGACCTTGAGGTAAACATAGTCCTCGACTTCAAACTCAAGCGGTCTTCTTCGCTTGTCGGCATAGCTTTTCTGCCTCGACTGAGCTGCAACCATATGTTGTTGGATTATTTTGATTTTGCTTTCTACTTCACTTACAAAATCAGTACCATAAAACCTTCTCTCACCAGGTTCAACCCAATTCAAGGGTGTTCTGCACTTGCAACCATATAAAGCCTCAAAAGGTGTTATTTTAATGCTCTCTTGATAACTATTATTATATGCAAACTCTACTAGAGGTAACCATGATTCCCACGAACCTTTGGAAGACAATACACAAGCTCTCAACATATCCTCCAAAGTTTGGTTCAACCGTTCCGTTTGTCCTGATGTTTGAGGGTGATAAGCTATACTATGGATCAACTTTGTTCCCAAACTCTCTTGCATACGTTCCCAAAAGTGAGCTGTAAACTGCGGACCTCTGTCGGACACGATAGTCTTTGGTATACCATGCAACTTGACAATCTCTGATAAGTATTTCTCTGCACAATCTAAAGCTCTGTGCGTACTGTGAACCGGTAAGAAGTGAGCTGACTTTGTTAAGCGATCCACAATTACTCATATAGAATCATGTCCTTTCTTGGTTAAAGGTAGACCGGTGATAAAATCCATACTTATGTCATCCCATTTCCACTCTGGTACCGATAGCGGATTCAACAAGCCTGCAGGTCTCATGTGGATAGCTTTGACTCTACAGCAAGTGTCGCATCTGGCCACATAAGCTGCTACTTCCTTTTTCATCTTAGTCCACCAAAAGTGACTTCTCAAGTCCTGGTACATCTTACTGCTTCTAGGATGAATCGATAACGTGGACTTATGTGCCTCGTCCATTATCTTATTACGGAGATCATGGTCTTTAGGCACGACCAGACGATTCACTTTTGGTTTAGTAAACTGCCAGATGGCAATGTAAAACACTTAAAAGCTATTCTCCTTGCATTATTGTTTAGTAAACTGCAACATGTGAAATTGCTTTCTCTTTTACATACTAAATATCTTATAAACCATATAAAATCTCCTTGTTTGGCCTAGTTCATATTTACAACTAGAGCTCACCCAGAAAATACTATATCTTATTGGTTTCCATTGTTTCTTCAGATTGAAGCACGTGGTCTTCCTCTTACTCCGGAGGTATTGCTTTCATTACCTCCATTCTCTTCAATTACATTTAACTCAGAGGTTGCTAATGGAACAACGACTGAAGAGAAATGTAAACCTGAGGTAGCCAAAACTGGACTTGGATCATCAGCTGCCATGACCACATCAGTTGTTGCAGCTGTTCTTCACTATCTTGGTGCCGTTAACCTTTCATGTACGGGACAATCTTCCGGTGATAATGCAACTGGACGAGGTCTTGACTTGGTTCACGCTATTGCCCAAAGTGCACATTGTATAGCACAAGGGAAAATTGGAAGTGGTTTTGATGTTAGTGCTGCTGTCTATTGGAGTCAACGCTATGTAAGGTTTTCTCCAGAAATACTGTCCTCGGCTCAGGTAAGAAACCTCAGTGGCAGATAACGTGCACCTCATCAACTTTGTCAGTGTAATCTCACTACATTTGAAGAGCTGGTAATTTATGACTGCAATATTTACAGGCTATAGGTGGGACTTCCTTGCTAGTATCAGATATTGTTACACAAAGGTGGGATCAGGAGAATAAACAGTTTTCATTACCTCCTCTGATGACCCTTGTAAGTCACCAAGCCTCATGGTCAATGACCGTTTTTTTCCAAAATAGGAATCAAATCATTTTACTGGTTTTCACGAGCCACCATAACTACTGGTCTGCTAGGCTGCTACTAGTGATATAGGATTCTTTACTAGATACTGCAATGCTATGATTCTTATAGGCTATAGCCATTAGGAAGGGTTGGCAGGGGGGGTCAATATCACTATTTTAATTTTGTTTTTTGCTAGCTCCTTGGGGAACCTGGAACCGGAGGATCATCTACTCCATCAATGGTTGGATCTGTGAAACGGTGGCAGAAGTCCGACCCTGAGAAATCCAAAGATACATGGAGTAAATTGGCCATTGCCAATTCAGTGCTGGAGAACCAACTGAGAATCTTAAAAGAGCTTTCTGAAAATCACGGGGAGGCATATGAGTCTGTAGTGCGGTCCTGTAGTCATCTCACGTATGGGAAGGTAACTACATAATTATGTTATATACTTATATCTATTATATTACACTATCCAATTTCTGAAAAGAACTTAGCATTTGTTTGGAGTAATAGATTGATGAATGAGGAAAAGGCAGTGTTAGGATAAACCATAATATTTCGGTTTTAGTTTTTGGTTGACCAGAGCTTGTACTCCGATTTTTAATCACCATTTATCTTGGTATTTTCCAATCTGTGGAAAAAGGAAGTGAAAGTATTTTTTTAATTATTCTGTTAAATGAATTCTCTGTTTCTTTGTTCTCTGCAGTGGACAGAGGTGGCTACTAACCAAGATCAAGAATTAATTGTTAGATCATTGTTGGCTGCAAGGGATGCTTCCCTTGAGATAAGGCTTCACATGCGAGAGATGGGTATAGCAGCCGGTGTTCCTGTAAGGCCCCCTTTACAAAACTGCAAGTATTGTATTGCATGATCAAAGAAGTAAATTTCGTATGATGTTTGGCATAATCACAACAGTATGGATCACTAAGTTATGAAATTGTAGATATAATAGGGTCAATATTCTTATTCAGCCTTGTTTGTCATCTCTGCCCTAATTTTGTAGATTGAGCCAGATTCACAAACACAGCTGCTAGATGCCACTATGAATATGGAGGGTGTTTTACTGGCTGGAGTTCCCGGAGCTGGTGGCTTCGATGCAGTATTCTCAGTGACTTTGGGGGATGCAAATAATGCTGTAGCAAATGCTTGGAGCTCAGCTGGGGTTCTGCCACTTCTTGTTCGAGAAGACTGCCGTGGTGTTTCATTGGAAGATGCTGACCCAAGAACAAGGGAGGTGTCAGCGGCTGTATCGTCCATTCAGATTATGATTTACTGTTAATACTTCTATTTATGTATGTATGGTGTACCATTATTTATTATCTCGTTCTTTTAGAAGTACCAAATTGTATTGAATGCTAGGAGGTACGTGGTTAAAACAAGTGCTGCACTTGCAGCAAGATAGCACGTTATTTACAAGGACTGTTCATGGGTGTAGAAAATAAGGAATTCTAGGTATTTGCCATGAATTAGTGCTTGTAGCTATGGAATAAAAGTAAGGAAATGTCAAACTATTTACTTTAATCCTTGTATTTGTAACTGTTTAGCATGGTTTTGTATGATAATTCAGCATGTGTTAGTGTTTGAAAGGAGGTGTGGATGTGGTTTATATGATGATGGTGTTTGATATTTGACCTTATCCTATGATAGGTCGTGCTTTGCCTTTCGTGTGAAGAAACACAGAGGGTATAACTGTGGGATGAAGAAACGACCAGAGTCCAAAGACTTTTCTATCCTTTCGTGGTTGTGGGCTATGATTTGGCTTCGAATTTTGGAAGTGGTCACTGCCCAGCAGGATGGAATGCTGCTTAGGGTTCCTATGCCTTCCTCCTGCTAGTGGTACTATTCACCAATCAATCGCTTCCAAAGGTATTCCTCAATTTAGCACTTGTCCAAGAATCTTTTTTTCTTTTAAATTAACTATCTAAATCATTATTTGAAAAGTCATTTAAATAAAAATTGTTCTCTGTCTTTGGGGTCTTTAATAAAATTTCTATATGTTATGCACACTAAGCCCGTCTCTGCGCCAAATTATTCTGGTCTATACTTGACCACTTGCAAATGACTCAACTGACCACCGACATCGCACCTCCTCAATGATTTGCCACAGCAGCGAGTGATCGTGTCCAGTAGCTTGAAGCTTGGTCACCACCGATTGACAGTCCGATTCAAGGATCATCAGTTTGTCAGACTACCTGAGTGCCATCTGAACACCCTCCAAACATGAGCTTCAGCTTCTTCCGTATCCCTGCAATGGAATATAATACGCCAAGCAGTTAGTTTTAGCTCCACCTCCAAATCTCTAATCACCACATCCACCGCAGCTTCTCCCGACAACTGATTGAAGGCAGCATCAACATTAGTTTTGAAAGTACCCTGCGGGTCATTGACTGCTTAGGAGTTCTCACATTGGAAAAAATACCTGTGGATAACTGTTTCATCCCAAGAACCATTCTCATCAATGAGATGATGAACCCATCTTAGCCATCAATCTTAACCATTCCCATGTGCGCCTAGGATCAATCGGTTTCAGACCATATCCCCTTGGTAGCCAATTATCACGCCAAATCTGCGTACATCTTCCATCTCCTATTCTGTTAATAACACCTTGTTTCAGCAACTCTAATCCATGTTCAACAGCTCGCATGTCTGTGAAGCATCATCCGCCGGTGCTCTATCCAACAATTTTTCGTTAGGAAAGTATTTAGCTTTCAACACCCTTGCACAGAGGCTATCAGGAAAGGCAATGAGTCTCCAAGCCTGTCCAGCGAGCATCGCCTGATTCATCAAGCTCAGATCCTTGAATCCCATTCCTCCAAAGCCCTTCGACATCACCAACTTCTCTCATAGAATCCATTGCATTTTCCTGCGTCCATTTTCAGTACCGCACCAAAAAGCATGAACCTGCTTCAGGAGTTCATCACACAATGTTAGAGGGAGCCTAAATACACTCATGATGTAAATGGGCAGGGCTGAGCAACAGATTTAATCAACACCTCCTTCCTGGCTGCTGACAGATACTTTTCTTTCCATGCTACCATTCTCAAGTGCCTGGAACAACCCAAGCCGAACACACCCAATTGGAGTCGGAAGACCTAAATATTTAGCTTCAAAATATACTCTCTCAACTCCCAGCACGGATCGGACCTGTTAGGAGATGGTCTGATCCAAGTCTTCATTGACCATAAAGCAACACTTGTTTGGGCTTAAAAGCAGCCCACTTACCATCTTTGGCTAGCGAGAATTCCAAAATAGAAGATGACAATATTTAAAAATCTAACTAGATAAATTTAAGAACATTTTTTACTAAAATTTTTATTCCTACCAATATGGAACGGTACCGAGAGAATATTTTTTATTAAAATGTTTATTCCTATCAATATATCAATATAGAAGGATACATATTACAGACTTTAGGATTTGAAAACAAAAAATATGTGAGAATTGTGATCAATTAAAGAAACTACACCCAATTTTATTTCTTGCTGATATCATCTTGAAATTTGCTAGTCGCGGTTTGTCTCCTAGTAGTTCTTACATGAGTTGTGATGTCTAATTCAACATAAGTTACTATTTGAGGTTCTTACATTAGTTGGTGAGCTATAATAACATTAATTATTTGACGATCTCTACATAGATTTGGTGCTATGCATTTAGTACGTCTTGTTCATTTGACTTATCAGCCCGACTTATTAGCCATGGCATAGTGTTTTTATCTCACAACAAAACAATCAAAAACAGTATCAGCCGCATAAACGATCAACCGAACATATCATAAGTTTCTACACACTCGCTTTATATCTAACTTGATACATTGTTTCTATATAAGTTGTTACAATGTCTCCCCACACACTACTATTGAAACTTTAACCAAGGAGAGCGAAATGGATTAACCGAGGCAGGCATCATATTCTCCTCAGACTAAAGGCCACAATTAATCATGATTTACCAAGGCGGGTCCAATGCCTGCTTCAGTAAATCAAATAAAAAACAAAAAAAGAAACCCATGGATAGGACCACTGAACCCACCGATCCCATCCACGGGCCACCGCCGCCAGCAATAGGTGTTGTTCACGTCATTTGTGTCGTCCACGCCAGCACTAGCCATTGTCCACACCATCCACTGACGCGACGATGGTGGATGGTGGAGGACGGCGGCGGTGGTGGATGGTGGAGGGCGGCGGCGGTGGAAGGGAGGGGACCAACGGTGGTGGATGGTGGAGGACGGCGGTGGCGGCTACCTCTCGGCCCCTCTGTTTTCGTGCATTCTTGTGACTGGTGACTGGTGCCAAATGGACGCGCGAGGTTGTGGATATTATACACTCGTGGGCTCGAACGGGAGTCGGACACAGCTCGTTCTCTCCTCTGATGGGGCCGGCCCAAATCGTCGACTCGGCCACGACCACGAGACAGTCCACACGAGTACTACATGACTTATCAAATCGCCAGGCGGCCCCGACTTCAGGTCTTAAACACCACGTGTTTCTAGCTTTCCTACACGGCTACACTAAAGGGTGTGAAACTCGACACAAGATGTCCAGTGTGTCACCGATTGGATGAAGATGGAGGGCATTGTTTTTTTAAAATGCAAGCTGGTGAGAAAATGTTGGTCTAGTCTTTCACTTGAGTTTGTTCGTCAACGCTTGCTACTCAAGCAATCGGCATGGGACGTGGTAACTGAAATTTTGGCTCTGAAAGAAGAAGTTCAAATAAAAACTGTACTACTTCTCTGGAAGTGGTGGAATGTGAGGAATAATTTAAACAAAAGGAATAAGGGTCGGGAGGAAGTTGTTGCAGATGTGCTGAACCTGGTATTTGATCTAAGCAAGTCAAAGATGAAGCAGCCGATACGACAGATGACTGGGAGTACTGGTTGGAAAGCTCCACCACCTGGACAGCTCAAGATCAATTCAGATGGATCTTTTATCCAGGAAACAATGCAAGGGAGTTGGGGTTTCATTGTCCGTGACCATGAGGGTGACCGTACAAGTGAAGGTGGACTCAACGGGTCTTCAACAAGCCCTCCTATCATCCTCCATGGATCTCGCCACTTGTGGAATGTTGCTCAGTGACAGTCGCTCTTTGCTTCGTGAGCAATTTGTATGTAGTAAAATTCTTTCAATCCCCAGAACATGTAATGGATTAGCGCATAATTTAGCCAAACTTGCTATGAGTTGAGATCCGGGTAATTGTCATGTATGGACAAGCCCACTCCCAGAATTTGTAAATAATTTGATTGCTCGTGACAGTGTCGAGCTTATGTTTTCAATTACAGGGCCATAGAGCCAGGTTTGAATAAAAAAAAAACATACTCTCATTTCTTCCCGGATCGCTCTCCGCCGCAGCGGACGCCGCCGCCGCCGCGATGGAAAAGGAGAAGAAGCTCTCGTTCTCCATCTCCTCCTCGAAGCAGCGGCCGCCCAAGCCACCCGCACGCCCTGCGGCCGCCGCAGACGACGATGACGCTGGCCTCCGCTCCGCGCCCGCTCCGGCCCAGCAGTACGTCACAGAGTTCGATCCGTCCCAAACCCTAGCTGCCTCCGCCGCGGCGCGCGCCGTCATCGCGCCGCTCCCCAACTCCGGCAACTTCCTCACCCACCGCCCACGCAAACCGTCCTCGCTCCCCACCCCTGAGGAGGAGGCCGCCCTCGCCGCGGAATCCGGTGGCGGGGCCCCCACCTTCGTCCTCGACACCTCGACCGCGCCCGATGAACCGTCATCCAAAATCGGCTACGGCCTCACTCGCCGCAACGGCGCCACCGACGCTGCTGCTGCTGCTGCGAAGGAATCGGGGAAGGCGCCGCCTCCAGCCACTGCTGATGCTGCCACCGCCGGCAACCTCATGCTGCAGCGGTACAAGGAGGACATGGACGTCCTTCCAGAGCACCGTGGCATGGACGAGTTCAATGAGGTACCCGTGGAGGGATTTGGCGCGGCGCTCCTTGCTGGATACGGCTGGACTGAGGGTAAGGGCATTGGTAGGAACAGTAGGACGGGGGATACCAAAGTTGTTGAATACGACCGCCGTGCTGGGACGCAGGGGTTAGGCTACAACCCCTCTGAAGCCGACCCTCGGAAGACTCGTTCTGGCGACTGGATTGTTGGCAACAAGAAGGCATCCGAGAATGGGAGCGCGAAGAGGGGAGATCGAGACAGTAGAGATAGGATGGAAGAGAGGAATTCTAGTGCCCGGAAGAAGAGATCTAGTGAGCAAAGATCTGAGAAGGAGGGCCGTGAAAATGAGAGCAATGGCCGGGGTAGCCGAGAAGGCACAAGTAATGCAAGTGAAACCCGTAGCAATGTACGGTGGTTACAGAGCCATATCAGGGTTCGGATTGTTAGTCAGAAACTAAGCAAGAGGCTGTACTTGATGAAGGGTAAGGTTGTCGATGTGGTGGGGCCTACAACGTGTGACATCATGATGGATGATGGGTCAGAGTTGGTGCAGGGGGTGGAGCAGGATATGCTTGAAACTGTACTTCCACGGGCGAACGGCTGGGTGCTTGTGCTCTATGGGAAGCACAAGGGTTTATATGGGCACCTGTTAGAGAAGAATTCCAAAGAAGAGATCGGATTGGTGGAGGATGCAGATACAAAGGATATTGTACGTGTTAGATATGACCAGATGGCAGAATACACTGGAGATCCAGAGTTGCTTGGCTACTGATTAATTTCTTTTTGAGGAGGATATGCTTACCATGACCCTTCTGCTATGTTAGGTAATATATGTTTTACTTCTTTACAGACTGTCAGGAATTGCTTGGATGTAAAACCTTGAACAAACTGTCGGGTTGCTATGCATTTCTTACTTGTCTATGTAAGCTTGCTACTTGTTTGTCATCCCTCAACTTATTGATCATCTAGGACTGATCACTTGTATTGGAGTGGGGCTCTTTGAATAAATAGTGGAATGTTTCTGAGTGTAACTGTTTGTTTCTTTGTCAGTGAAAGAAATTGTAGTTTTGTGTTCTACTAACTTCAGTGTGGACCTAGGTTATTTCGTTCTGAGTTCTTTGCTTCCTTTCTACTAACTTGATGAAGAGGCCTTCTTTGAATGACTTAGTGGAATCATTGCCATCTTGTTTTCCTGAATTTCGTTTATTGCCCTGCGGTTATCATTATCAATAACTAGATATGTTCACTAAAATGCATCAAAATCACGCATCTACATTAATTTATGCTCATATCAGAAAATTAGGGATTTTGTTCATTATATCTCAAACTTGTGTGGAGAATAAAGGAGGTAAGCAACCTAATGTGGAAAATGGTTTAACCTTTAATTCTCATATTATTTGACAAACTGTTGATATTAGTTTTGCATCTATACTTGATAACTTCATCATTAATTTTGGTGTTCTATTTCTAATACTGTGAAACTTCCTGCTTGATCATCATTATAGATATTAGTCTGGGTGGCATCTTCATTTAGAACCATAAGGTACTTTGGAGGAATATGATGTGAGATATTACATATTTGGTGGGCTTTTAGGATGGGTTATGTGTCGAATGGTTGAAGACAAAGCACTGTTCGAATATCTACAAAAATAAGGTCAGAACTATGGTGTTCCCATTGTGCATGTCTCTAAAGTTGAGGGTGAGTGACATCTGAAGGGGTTATTGCAAATAGAACGCATACATCACCTATTTTGAAGAGAAGGTTCCACTAATTTAAAAAATCGAGTGGGCGTTTGGGTTACCCGTTTTTTTCGTGTCGGCTAATTCAGGTATTTCAAAATTTGGGTAATGAAAACTGTTACCCGGTATTACCCGTTTTTTCGGGTCGGGTATTTCAAAATTCGGGTAATGAAAACTGTTACTGGATGAGACCACCCTTGATGTCCCCAACCCATCTTTGATCCTGCAGAGCTTGAAAAAACTGTTCTTGAGGTTGCTCTCCTTGGCAGAAATTCCTAACTCCAACCCTGCTTGTTGCCTCCTTGAACACCTTTTTGTAACTTTGAGCACAATTAGCTCAGCTTTGCTCGTCGTGCCAAGCATCCAATGGCCACTTTGGCTTTTTTGGTATTCCATCGATAGCTTAGAGTGCCACTTATATATTCCCTTTATTCTGCAATGTTTGTCCATAGCACACTGCACACCATGTGCCATAACCAAGGAAATTCTATTTCCAAGAAAAAATGAAGGTGGAATGACCATCTACACCTCTAATAAATAACATGGTACAACTACTCTTCTTCGATGCATTTAATCAAGGGTGGAGAGTGGAAACTTACCAATAGCTTGCACACTTGATATCATCATTGGGGACAAACATTGTGGAATGTATTTTCCTGAAGACTTAGACAAATATTGTAGACCAGATAGAGTAGCTTCTAGTCTTTTTGGCAAGTAATCTGGGTAAGTTATTGCAAAAGAAAAGGTAACTATCTCCCATATTTAGTGAGACCAGTCTGCCTGTTCCTGTAACACATCATTTGTAGTTCCTTGTGCTGCTAGTAAAATCTAACCAGATGCATTAGCCATTAGCTTCTATTACAGTCCTGTATGACTAAGAAACTTCTTGTGTCTTTGCTATCTACTGTGAATTTATATTTAGCTATATGTTTTACATTGTAATGTTATCAATATTTCCCTGTTTATTGGATTCTGGTGTTTCAATTATTAATGTTTGTGTATATTTTTATCGTTTTATTATTTTAAAATCAAAATAAAATTGAGTGCATGCCTCTATTGACTTCTTAAGTATTATACTGTAAGCTTAGAAAAGTGTCTATTGGACCCTAAATATGTGGTTTCTCATCACTCACTAACCATTGGACCTTAATGTTTGACAGCTATTTACAACTCAGTGACACCTTCTGCCATCCTGACATGCTTGATTTGTGCTCCCTGGACTAAGCAGTATCAACTGATTTGTGACTTTGTGCCTTCTTCAACCAGTGTGTCTTATTGTGGAGCAGCGGATGCGTAACACAAACTGTATATCAATCCCACAAAGTAAGAATATGACCAAAATTTCACATGAACAATGGAAGCATCCTTTATGTTTACTTGTTACTTATGACATGATCCCCATTGTTTGAAATCTTTGGGAATGAGAACCTGCTTGTGGAGCATAATTCGAAATCTAAAACTTTATTAAATATTTATCTAATTACATTATTACTGTCAAAATAGTAACTTATCTGCTAATTAGTAGCTGTTTTACATTCTGTATGCTCCCCACCCCTTTTTATTGTATATATGAACATGTGTTATTTCCTGTGTATATGATTATATGAACATATGTTATTTCCTGTATATCGGAACATAGCTTATATGTTCTGAATGTAGTTGGGGTGTTATACAGCTGAAGGCTTAAAGGGAAATAAGATGTGTTTCTGTTACTGAATTTAAATCACATCATATGTAAACTTTCTATGACAAGCTTCCAAATGACATTTGGCACAGGTGTTTGTGTTAACCTATAATCGAGTGGTGGATTGTTTTTTTGTGAAATGTGATTGTCTGCTTCAATCTGGAAATTTCGATTGTCCAGGGTTCCTCTAGATTTTTCATCCCAACCAGTTATGTGAATCCCTCGATTTGAACTAGCAGATTTGCTTTCTTCCTGTTTCATATTAGCGTGCATATGTCATAATTCTTATTCACATTGCCTTTCTAGCTCTTGTGCAGTATTCAGATATCAAGTTGGCATTCCTTTCCCACTTGCTAACCACGATGATAGGGGCACATTGAAATCTCAGATAGAAATGCTAATGATTAATCTGCTTTATTTAGGCTAGGGGTACGAATTATGTGTTATGACCCAAAATGTTTTTATCCTCTGTTAGTCCAGATCACTTATAATCAAATGTAGTGTTAGAATCTCATGTTTTCATCCTCTTTGTGGTCCAGAACACTTATAATCGAATGTTTGCATTAGTTTCTCGGCCAATTTTTTTTGAATCAGCATGTTGTTTGTGTGCTAAGTGCAAGGGATACTAGTTGTATCTTGGTTGAAGTCCGAAATTCTGTATGACCTGACGGGGCTTCTATGAAATCTGTTTTCAGTCGCTCTGGAATGTGTCTATTTTGAAGCTGACGAGGACATTGGCAATTTGGCATACAACCGGGCTCAATGCAATGGCCGAGTGCCGTAACTCTGCTGCAACCGGAACAAAATAATGATTGCCCACTGATTTTAGTTCAATGTGCATGCCCTTATTGGTGACTGGTTATTGCTCTGATGGGATTCACTTGTGCCCATAACCTGTTCTTCCTGAGCGCATCTTTGGATTCCAGTAGCTGTAGGGATAAGAAATGATGGATAATACATTTTAGCGTACAGAAGATCGTTGAACGCATTTCTTTTAGGAAAAAGTCTACATACCCCCTGAACTACTAGCGTGTGTCTAACCTAGGTCACCAACTACAAAACCGGGTATTGGACACTCTAAACTTTCGCAAACCGGTCAACAAACCCCCTAAGGCGGTTTAGGAGGGTGGTATTGTTGACATGTCGTCCAACGTGTCAGCGGTTTGACATGGTGGCGAAGGTGATGGCATGCATGGCCATTGACTGGTGGACAAATATACTAGTAATTTTAACGAAAAAGAACGCAAAGACCCATGTGATCTTTTCTCACACAACATCAGCGTCCATGTCATCTTTTCTCACACTATAAAAACAACTGATTTGTTTTCATTCCAAATCAAAATTGACTAAGGAAGCATATAGATAGAAATAAATGCATCTATTTGAGCATTTCTTATTCGAATACGATTCAAATTACCTTTTTTTAAGAAATTACGCAGGACAATTATAACATGCTAATTTTTCTACTGCCAGTCTTCTTGAGGTGGACAACTCCAGTCTGGCTCATTCATCAGGAGGATTTTTTGCTGTTTTGCAGTCGCTCAAATAGACTCGCATCGAACAGGCCCCGGACAGTTTCTCGCTGCAACAGGCCATCTTTGTCCTTTGCCACACCGTAGAGTAAATGCCATTCACCGGTAGCAGCCATCCTGTGGATAGATACACAATATTTCAATCTGGCAGTAACAAAAATTTTAAGCGCGACTACAAATATATCTATAGTAAATAGATAATCAATGGCAAAAAAACAGAGATCAGTGAAGCTTAAAATTTTGAATTGAAATCTGAAATATATACCCCAGTTCTTTTAAAATATGACAAAATTGGATTTATGTTCAAACTTTAATCAACGATATTTGATCAATAAATGGAGTGAAATAAATATTACTACATCTGTCATGCAAAGTACTTTAAGTATGCATTGCAAGTTTGCCTATTTGTCAAATGTCTATAGAAAAGACGAATATCCAAACGAATGAAAAAAGCAACAGTGTGTCATACTTACATTTAAAAATGGAGGGAGTAGTATAGCATCAATCTACTATATACGTTAGAATTTGAAAAATATTACATAGATGCTGTCAAGACTTGAGTGTACAATTTTCCCAATAATGAGTGTAGACATCAATGTTTTATTAAAAATAACTACCCATTATAAAACAGTAACTGGAAATTGGTTAATTTAAGAATAGTAGTACTTTTCAAAGCAAGCATGTGTCGTTCTTAATTACCAGCCGAGGAAATCGTATATATTGCGGTTTGCCTTAAGCATCAAGTTCATCTCGTCTTTTGTCAACGCGTCTGGATGAGTACGACCATACTTGCTAAATATAGCATCGAATTTTGATGGATCAAACCTGATCAAGGTTAAGTTGAAAACTAGTTACATTTAAAGAGAGATTCTATATATGTCGAGAAAATCACTTTAAATTTGTGGTCTTCCAGAAGAAAATTAATATGCAAGACATACCTCCCTTCAGTGTCATACGTTTCAGAATCACTCCCGTGTTTAGCCTTATGAATGTTCTTTATATGGACGGACAGCAAAAGGGAGGGCAACCATCCCTACATTCAAAGAGAACATTTTTTTTTTGTGTTAGTAAAATGCGTCACCGACCTTTGAACTTGGCTCGCTCGGCGTACCATTCCAGGTGCCCAAACTTCCAAGATTTATATCTAGATTGCTAAACTTAATGATCGTGTCGTTTGAGATTAAAATCACCAGAAAATTGAGTTAATCAGTCTGCATGACACATTAATTGCATGATGATGACATGGAACCAAAACATAGGATTCACATGTAGGTCTCCTCTTTATTTTTATTTATTTATTTTTAAATAGATCTAAAACCTAATGTACAACTTAGGATCTGTTTGGTACAGCTTATAACAACTTATAAGTTATTTTTT